>PVJS01041080.1:0-18126 GCA_004027185.1 Glis glis
CCTTCTTCTTCTTCTTCTTCTTCTTCTCTCTCTCTCTCTCTCTCTCTCTCTCTCTCTCTCTCAGCAGCCCACTACAGGCCTCTGAAATAAAGGCATGTTCCCTTTCTCCCTAGGGCGATGGTTTGAAGTCCCCCAGCGTCCTTGCCGGGACTCTGCCCCTGCACTTCCTCCTCTTTCTGGGTCACTTTCCCTGCATTTGATCCCTTTGTCTGGCTCGAAAGCCCTAGAAGTGGGCTATTAACTCATCTAGAGCATAGAGCACCCGCCTGCAACATCCTACCTGCAGTAGTCGCAGCTCCACGGAGATGTCTTGGGCATTATTACCCGGGCATTGTTACCCGGGCATTGTTACCCAGCGTGTTATGACATTTCTAGCCCCAGAAAGCCCTGGGCTGCTGCTGCTGCTGGCCAGAGCTGGCTCCCACCGCCCCCCTCGCAGACGGCTCCCCAGTTGCTGCAACGTGCAGGAGCCATTTACCTCCCAGCCCAAGTGTACTGATGTACCACGGCGGCTAGTTTTTATTTCCCAGCTGCAAAATGCAAACACCTTAGAGAAGAAAGGGGCAGAGGTGAAAGGTCACACTCACAGGCGTCAGGAAAAGATGCCTACGTGTTGTCCAAGAACTAAATTGTCCTGTCAGAGAGCTCACCCGAGATTAAATTCCGCACCAGGCCCTCCCTGCCTGGCCCTGCGGGTCGGCGATTCATTCCTGAAATATGTATTTAGGGTGCACACTAATTATGATCAGAGTATTAATATGCTCCCAGACACTTGCACCGTGAGACATCATTAGCATTCCAGAGTTGCTCTTTTTTTTTTCATAGTACCTACTTTTTTCTCCCCGAAATTCAGTGCAGTCTTAGGCGCTGAGCACGCTGCTAGCTCGCCCCATAAAATTCAGATTCGTTATACTGTAAAGACACTTTCGAAACTAGCCCTTAAGTGATGTGGTTAATGAGATGGAAAGTCGACAAATGAGTTTTCCTTATTTCTTTTCTTCCTTTCTTTCTTTTTCCTTTTTTCTTTTCTCCTTCCCTCCTTCCTTCCTTCTCCTTCCTTCCTTCCTTCCTTCCTTCTCCTTCCTTCCTTCCTTCCTTCCTTCCTTTCTTCCTTCCCTTCTTCCTTCCCTCCCTCCTTCCTTCCTTCTCCTTCCTTCCTTCCTTTCTTCCTTCCTTCCTTCCTTCCTTCCTTCCTTCCTTCCTTCATTTTTGTGTTCCTGGGGATCTAACCCAAGGGTATTCTACCTTTGAGCTACACCTCCAGCCTTATTTTATTTTTATTTTGAAACAGGGTCTCACTAAGTTGCTGAGGGTCTCACTAAGTTGCTAAGACTGTCTACAAACCTGCAATCCTCCTGTCTCAGTCTCCCAAGTACTGGGGTTACAGGTATGCGCCCCCATGCCCAGCTAATTATCTTATTTTTAAACTCAGTGCCTGCTCTTTTCTACTTTTTCTTGTCAAATGTTGTCACCAGAAGGTTAGGTATTTGTGACTAGGGGCTCATGTAAGTTTTTTGGGGATAAATAAAGCTTAGTGAATAAATGTATGAACGAATGAAAAATATAAGAGAAACAGAAATGCTGTGGCCTTCAGCAGCCTATGCAGTCGTATTTCCTCTTAAATATTTTATTTCCGTGAAGTAAGAGAAATACTTTCATATTTCTAAAATTGGGAACTCTCCTCCAAGAAAGACATATACGTTCAATACGGTATTTTTCTTTCACTGGAAAAAAATTAGCACCTCATTAAAGTAATGTCGTCTCTGACTTTCAGTGCCATACATTTTTGGTAATAGCGTCATTAAAATATGGTATAGACTATGTAATTCACTAATTTCAGGTATATAACTCAGAAATTTTTAGTTTATTCACACAGTGGTAAAACCACCACCACTGTCTAATTTCAGAACATTTTTATCACCCAAAAAAGAAACCCTATACTACCAGGCCTGGTGGCACATGCCTATAATCCCTACCCTTGGGAGGCTAAGACAGGAAGATCACAAGTTGGAGGCCAGCCTCAGCAACATAAAGAGACCCTCAGCAACTTAGTGAGACCCTGTTTTAAAATAAAAAGTTAAAATGGAGCCGGGGGTGTAGCTCAGAGGTAGAATGACCCTGGGTTCAATCCCCAGTACCAAAATAAATAAATGAATGAATGAATGAATGGAAAAACAAATAAATAAATTGATTTTTTAAAAAAGACTCCTGAATCCTATACCTACTAACAGTCAGTCTCCATTTCTCTCACCTCCTGTCAACCAATAATCTATTTTCTGTCTCAGTGGATTTTGCTGTTCTGGGCACTTTATATAAATAGAACTGTAATATATGCAGCCGTTTCTACTTGTTTCTTTCACGTAGCATGATGTTACCAAGACTCAACCGTGTCGTAGCATGTATCATATACTCTATTTACTTTTATTGCCAACAATATGCCAATGTACGAACATAACCCCATTTTATCGATCCATTCATTATTTAATGGGCATTTGTGTAGTTTCCACTTGTTGGCTATCACAAATAATACTGCTGTGAACGTTCATTGACAGATTTTTTTTTATGTGGACATATGTTTTCATTTCTTGTGAGTATATTCCTAGCAGTGGAATTGCTGGCTTGAATGGTTACTGTCTGTTTAATATTTTCAGCAGTTGCCCAAATTGTTTTCCAAATCGGCTGCGTCGTTTTACCATCATTTGTAAGAAACCATTATTTGATCCACAGTCAAAAATAATTTGCTTCCGTGTTTTCTTCAAACAGTTTAACAGTTTAAGTTCTTCCATGCCAGTCTGTGTCACATTTTGAGTTAAATCTTGTATAGGTTGAGGAATTCATTCAAAAGAATGACTTTAAAAAAATAATTTCTTCCCATATCCATTTGTCCTAGCACCATTTGTTGAAAAGCTAGTTCTTTACCCATTCATTAGTCCTGTTACTTTTATTGTACATCAGTTAACCATAAATGTGTAAGGGTTTATTTGTGGGCTCTCAATTCTACTCCGTTGATCTATCTTTACGCTCTTGCCATACTGTGTTGATTACCATAGCTTTGCAGTAAGCTTTGAAATCAGAAGGCATCTGTTCATAGCAACCTAAGATCAAATAAATATGACGCCCACATCACACGAACTGTGGACTCCATCCAGCCTTCCCTACGAGCAAAACTCATTGCCTTTATGCATGTAATATAAAACTCTACATCAATACCTTCTGTGCTGTCTAACATCATCATATTTAGAATTTTTATCAGATTTCTGTTACTATAACAAAATACTTGTGATAATAAACTTAATAAGGGAAAGGTTTATTTTTACTGTTGGTTTCGGAGGTATCAGTCCATAGTCACTCGACCCTGTTGCTTTGGATGTATGACAATACAGTATGTCCTGGTGGGACCACAAGGTGGAGGAAGACTGTTCATCTTATCACAGCCAGGAAGCAAAGAGAGCCAGGAAGGGGCCGGTGTCCAATATCACCTTCTAGGACACACCTCCAATGACCTAACTTCCTCCCATTAGGCCCCGCCTCTTAAAAGTTCCACCACCTCCCGGTAGCACCATAGGCTGCAGACCAAGCCTTCAACACACAGGCCTTTGGGGAACATCCAAGAATCAAACTAGAACATGCCTTGACGATCCACCTCACTCTTTCCTCAAATTTGAGGCAGAACTTCTTTGTCTTTGTCCTCTTTCAGGATCTGAAGTCTGTTTTCTGTAAATAATCACTCAAACAAGAAGGCTTGTGCTTTCCTAAGAATAGTCATGATTTCAGACACACGGCACAATCTACGTCCACAGAGGAGAAATCTTTTTCTAAGGGCAATGAAGTCCCAGGAGAACTATCAGCCATACAAAGGGACTGTTCAACATTGGCCAGCACTTCTGTATTTCTAACTTTTTGAAGAAGGGCAGACAGGCAACGGTGTGTATTTGTCTAGCTAAAGGGCCCTTGGTTGGTTCTTTCAGAACAAAGAACACTCAGAGACAGGGTTATTTAATTTATTATTTTATTTTGTGGTATTAGAAATTGAGCCCAGGGGCATTCTACCTCTGAGCTATACCCCCAGCCTTTATTTTTTGTTTTGAAAGAGGGTCTCCCTCAGTTGCTGAGGGTCTCGCTAAGTTGCTAAGGCTGGCCTCCAATCTGTGATCCTCCTGTCTTAGCCTCTCAAGTACTGGGATTACAGGCATGTGCCACCATACCCAGCTTAACACAGGGTTTATTTTAACTTGGCAGATCTCCTTCCTCTGTGAGAACACAGTCAGCACTCACAGTTGTTTAGTCCTGTGGTATCTGCTGGGGATGATTCCAGGAGCCCTGAGGACACCCAGCTCAGTGGGTACTCAAGTCTCTTGTATAAGATGATGTAGTCTTTGTATATAATGCATGCACACTCTCCACTTTACTTTAAATTACCACTAGACTACTTGCGATACCTCATGCAATGTAAATGCTGTGCGCATAATTGTTTCACTCTATTGTTTAGGAAATAATGACAAGAAAAATGTCCATGTCTACTCAGAACAGATGCAGTATGTTTGTTTGTGTATGTGTGTGTGTGTGTGTCTGTTTGCTTGTTTGTTTGTTTTGCAGTACAGGGGATCAAACCCAGGGGCATTCTACCTCTGAGCTACACACCCAGCCCTATTTTTAATTTTTTTATTTTGAAACAGGGTCTCACTAAGTTTTTGAGGGCCTAAGTTGCTGAGGCTGGCCTCGAACCTGTGATCCTCCTGTCTCAGCCTCCCAACTACTGGATTATAGGTATATATAACTGCCCGGCTAGATGCAGTTTTTAAAAATGTTTTCAATCTGCAATTGGTTGTACCCGTGGATGCAGAACCATTGGATAAGAAGGACTAACTAGACTCTGTAGTATAGAATTCCTCCTATATTTATGAACATCTTTTCATCTTTTCCTTGGATTTGTGCCTGATGCTCCTTCCCTCTCCCACTACCGAAAAAGACTACAACCTTGACCAAGTTTCCAGCCCCTTCCAACTTGAGTGCCTCATTTACAGAGTAGATATAATGAGAGTACTTTAGAAATATATAAACTAAGCCAGGCACAACGGTACACGCTTAAAATCCCAGTACTTGGAAGGCTGAGACTGGAGGATTGCAGGTTCAAGGCCAGCTTCAGCAACTTAGCAAGACCCTCAGCAACTTAGTGAGACTCTTCTTTCAAAATCAAAAGGGTTAGGGGGTGTAGCTCAGAGGTAAGATGCCCCGGGACAACTTAGTGAGACCCTCAGCAACTTAGCAAGACCCTCTTTCACATTCAAAAGGGGTGGAGGTGTAGCTTGGATGTAGGATGCCCCTGGGTTCAACCTCTAATAACCACCCCCCTAAAATAGAGAGAATTATATAAGTTATATGGTATTCGTCAGAATTGAGAGGATTAACTATGCCTGGAAAATGTAATTTGCATGTGTATTAACAGGTTTTTGCCCGTTTGCATAGAGATATACATTAATATGAATGCTATGCTTTCTTACCTCTTTCCAAGCATTCTGGGATGTATTATGCTGTGTGCTATAATACACAATATAGTTTGCACCGGTGCAGCCACTACTCTGTATACAGAATCAGTCTAGGTTTGTGTTTTCTATATTTTATTTGGCAGTAAGCATTAGTTCCTCATCCCTATCAAACATTCAAAGGTTTGGAACACGACTGGCAGTTGCTGTCCCTAGGATATTAATTTAAAATCTATCAAAACTAATATTTGAGCCAGGCATGGTGGGTGGCACACACCTATAATCCCAGTACTTGGGAGCCTGAGACAGGAGGATCACAGGTTCAAGATCAGGCTCAGCAATTTACTGAGGCCCTCTGCAACTTAGTGAGACCCTGTTTCCAAAAAAAAAAAAAAACAGGGCTGGAGGTGTAGCTCAGAGGTAGAACGTTCCTGTGTTCAACCCCCAGTGCCCCCCCCAAAATTGAAAAAATAATACTAATATTTAGTGACTATTTCTTCAGTGACAACACTGTACCCGTACACGTGAAAACTAACATTATTGGGTGCTAGGAAGGACAAATCACTAACTTTTGAAAAGAAGAAACATTTGTGAGTTTGGGGGTTTGCTTAGTAGGACAGTAGCAACCTCCCAGAATTTTCTCGCCTGTCTGTGGCTTTTCCAAATGAATCCTGGTTTGTTGCTGTTGTCGATGGTGTTTTGTTCTGTTTTGCTTTGTCTTTCCCAATAAAGTATCCCTTATCACCACTTCTAAATCCAATTGAACGTCCAAAGTCACAATAGGACCAGTTTTTGTTTTTTTTTGTTTGTTTGTTTTGGGCTCAAAGTTTGGGGATCACCTGCCTCTGCCACCCTGGCTAAAGTCTTTCAAAGTAACTGTCTTTTTGACTGAGGGTCTTTGTGCTCCCTCCCCTGATGACAGTCTATAATTTCATCTTCCACTCTGCCTGTTGGTATGGATGCCGCCGCCAAGGGACTCCACCAGGGCCTTGGGGTATTCCTCACATTTTTATCAAGCTAGCAGGCTGGTCGGTGGCTCTAAATAGAAGTCAGGGTCACACAGACAAGCGAGCAGGAGCAGCCGCCTAGGAAGTGTTCACACATGAGAGGTAGCCCTGCAAAATAAACTCCCGTGACAATGATGAATGTCCTTTCTGTTAGAAAGCGATGCTGGTCTCAGCGAGGAAGGGGAGGGAGAGTTTCCAGAGACCCTGTTTCCGTGGTTATCAGTGATTGGACGGCCAGAGGGATGCAGACGCTCCACAGAGAGAGAGCTCTCCATCTGCTCTTCTCGACTTGTTGTTTTGTGATTGGCTTGGAAAATAGACCCATTGTTTGCCTCAGCCAGTGAGGGCCTCCTTAGTGTGTCCTGAGAAGGGAAGTTTATGAAGGGTTTTGACTGTCTTTATTTATTTCTTAAAATTATTCATTTAGTTGTCCCATTCATAGACAGTAGAAATAATGAGACTGACTAAATCAATATTCACACTGCTAGAATCCAAATCAACTGACTGTACAACTTTAGAGGAAGGAAAATTTCTTTGCTCAGAGTTTTTTTGGAGATTTGGGGTTCAGTCCACGTGAGGCCGGGTCTGCGGAGCTCAGGGCATGGAGGTGGGAAGTAGAGAGAGGGAGAGAACAAGGGCTCTGCTCTCACATCTTGGAGGCTGGAAGCAAGAGAGGAACAAACAAGCAAGGGAATTCAAAGACACAAGCACAGTCCCTAAGGCCATACCCCAGGGACCCACCTTCTCCAGCTACACCCCACCTGCCTAGGTGACCACGCAGTAAATCCATTACAATGGATTTATCCACTGATGAGACTATGGCCCTCATGACTTAATTACATCAATTTTGAACATGAACCCATGAGAACTAAGGGGCCATTCTGTATATAACCATAACAGAGCCCATGGGATACTTTATGGTAGAAAATGCAAGGCCCATCCCAGAAATGTTCCTATCAGAGAGTAGCTTGGGGACACCCTAGACTAGATTCCTATGTCCTTTCTCTCCTTCGCTCTACCATCTGCATCTTACGTAGCACTAAGCAGTCTTGATAGGGAATTCATTGGTGCCACCAACTATAATTTCCTTATCTGGGTAACCCAACACCTAGTACCCTGCACCAGGGGCAAATTGCAGGTGCTCAATAAAAGCTGCTTCAACTAAACAGGTGGCCTTCTCGGTATTTATGCACACATATATTTTTTTCTAACTAGTTCAAAGAAAGGACAATTTAAAACATGGTCATATGGCAGCTGGGTGTGTAAGGTCGTTTGCTGTTTGTCAACCCAGTGGTGGAGAATTGAAAACGTTTGCATGCAAATGTTGCTTCGAATGGAGGTTTTTAAAGGACCGGAATGTAGGTAAAGGTCAGAGAGCGGCACTCAGAGCTGAACACGTGCATTGTATCGGTGGCGCCTTTGTATTTATGACTGTGAGTGTCATCGCCACTGTCCTGAAATTAAGTATCACAAATGTGTCCTTCCTTTGACCAGGTGGCCTTGAGGCTTCTAAAATGAATGGGGCATCCGGGAGTATAAATTAAACTCACATCATAAACATCTTCCTCTTAACCTTGGACATGAGCTAAAATAGTGCATTTCAAGCTTGTTTTGAAGGTTAAGCAGAAGATATTCTCATGAATCATTAATAGAGCAACGAAATCCATGTTGCTCTCGTTAGCCGGCGACTTGGCTAATTGGCTCAGTATTAAAGTGGTTAGCTGCAAATGGTCTTTTAGCTGAAGTTACGCTCGCAAAAGGATGGAAATCGGTGAGGTATTTACCGTCTATAGAGAGCCCGTGGTGTAAAGGGGAGGCTCATGGGAGCTCAGCCTCCTTTGGCCTCCAAAATAATCTTCATTATGTTCCCTCTCTATCTACTTAGTAATAGCACTGAGAACTATACAGCTCAGGAAACTGTCACCCTGTCCACAAGATGTACACAAGTCCTTTTGGCCCACCACTGTAGTTTCTATTTAGTAACTAAGCCATCATCATTATACTTAAAAAATATAGATTGTCTACACTATTTTACTATTTAGAAAGTACTTCCAGCCGGGTGTGGTGGCCCATGCCTGTAATCCCAGTACTTGGGAGGCTGAGTCAGGAGGATCACAGGATCAAGGCCAGCCTCAGCAGCTTAGCAAAACCCTGTTTCAAATTAAAAAAATGAAATAGGTTTGGGGGTGTTGCTTGGAGGGAGAATGCCCCTGGGTTCAGTCTCCAGTACCAAAAAAAGGAAGTATTTTCAAATGTGTTATATATTTTTATCTTTTCAAAGTCTGTGGGGTATCATTGGCTACCACCTTCTTCTTCTTCTTCTTCTTCTTCTTCTTCTTCTTCCTCTTCCTCTTCCTCTTCCTCTTCTTCCTCCTCCTTCCTCCTCCTCCTCCTCCTTCCTCCTCCTCCTCCTCCTCCTCTCCCTCTTCTCCTTCTCCTTCATCTTTCTTCTTATCCTCCTCCTCCTCCTCTCCTCCTCCTCCTTCTTCTCCTCCTCCTCCTTCTCCTTCTCCTCCTCCTCCTCCTCTGCTCCTCCTTCTCCTCCTCCTCCTCCTCCTCCTCCTCCTTCTTCTTCCCCATTGTACAGACATAGAATGTGTGACTCAGAGCTACACAGTGACTTCCCCAAGTCTGAGATACTGAAAGTCAGATCTAGGAATCAAAACTTAGACCTTGAGCTTCTAGTCCTGTTCACCACACCACTGTGCCATTTTTATTTGAAACATGGGCTCCACTCTGAACCCAAAGAAACACATCTTTGCTAGTGGGGTATCTAATAGCTGTCCTGATTTTGTGAAGATATAGGGGAATGCTTTCAAATGTTGCTCCCCAAAACTCGTCGATGATGAAATTTCCAGCAGAAGGGCCGGGCGTGGTGGCGCACGCCTGTAATCCCAGTACTTTGGGAGGCGGAGACCGGAGGATCCAGGTTCGCGGCCAGCCTCAGCTCTTTCTCTCTCTTTCTCCCTGTCTCTCTCTCTCTCTCTACCTAGTGAGGCCCTCCGCAACTTCGTGAGACCCGGTTTCAAAATAAAGTATAAAAAATAGGGCCGGGGGTGTAGCGTGGAGGTAGAACGTCCCTGAGTTCAATCCCCGGTACCGAAAAAAAAAAAATTTCCAGCAGAATGCAGAAAAAGATAGTACTTTTTTTTTGGTACTTTTATTAGTGCATTGTAATCTTACATCTTAGTGAGGTTTAAAGTGAGATCCCTGCACACAGCATTTGATGTGTTCCTCCCGGCATCCCACGCCCCTCCCCGTCCTCTCTCTCCATACATGTTAGTGAGATCAGTAGTGTCGAATTCATATATGGGTATAACATTATTTGAACTGTTTCCTTCCTTAACCCTCCTATTTCCCCTCCACACCTCCTTTCCGCAGTCCCCTTCCACTCTTCTACTGGTCTCTCTCCTCATTTATCTAAAGTCCCTTTTGTTTCCTGTTTTCTCTGTAGCTTCTACATATGAAAGAAAACATAGGAGCCTTCACTTTGTGGGACTGGCTGATCTCACTTAGCCTGATGTTCTCCAGTTCCATCCATTTTCCTGCAAATGACATAATTTGTTGTTCTTCATGGCTGAATACAACTCCATTGTGTGCATATACCACATTTTTTTTTATCCATGCATCCATTAACAGACACCTACGTTGGTCTATAATTTGGTTATTGCAAATCGTGCTGCTATAAACATGGGTATGCATGTATCACTATAGAATTCTGACTTTAATTCTTTTGAAAGGTAGCAAGGAGTGGTATAGTGACTGGGTCATTTGCTGGTTCTATTCCTAGTCTTTTGAGGACCCTCCATACTGATCACTGTAGTGGTTGTCCTAATTTGCAATCCCACCAACAGTACCTAAGAGTTCCTATTTCCCCACATCCTTGCCAGCATTTATTATTGTTTATATTCTTGATGATTGCCATTCTAATAGGAGTTAGATGAAATCTTAGAGTAGTTTTGATTTGCATCTCCCTGATTGCTAATGATGTTGAACATTTTTTCATATATTTATTGGCCATTTGTATTTCTTCTTTGGGCAAGTTTCTATTCAGCTCAATGGACTGTTTTTTGATTGGGCTATTTTTGTTTAGCATTAAGATTCTTTTTAGTTCTTTATATATTCTAGATATTAGTCTTCTATCTAACAGAGGAGTAGTTGGCAAAGATTTTATTTTCTCCTGTTCTTTTTTTTTCTTCTCAAGTTTTTTTTTTGTTTGTTTGTTTGTTTTTATTTTCGGTACTGGGAATTGAACCTGGGGTCATTCTACCTCCAAGTTACACCCCCAGCCCTATTTTAATTTTATTTTGACACAGGGTCTCACTAGATTGATGAAAGTCTCACTACTTGCTGAGGCTGCCCTCGAACCTGCGATCCTCCTGTCTCAGTCTCCCAAGTACTAAAATTACAGCATGCACACCACACCCCGCTGATCTTCTCCCATTCTGTAGGCTCTCTCTTCAGACTCTTGTTTCCTTTGCTGTGCAGAAGCTTTTTAATTGGCTGACACCCTCTTTATTGAATCTCAGGAAATCTCAGGTAGTACATTTTTTATTAAGGTAGAGTTTAACCAACTCAAAAGATGGTTTTTCTCCTGAATATTATGCACTTCTTTTACTGCTGAGACAGGAGGATCACAGGTTTGAGGTCAGCCTCAGCAACTTAGTGAGGTCCTCAGCAACTTAGTGAGACCCTGTTTCCAAATAAAAAAATAAAATAGGGTTGGTGCTATAGGCCAGAGGAAGAATACCCCTGAATTCCATTCCTAGTACCACCACCAAAAAAAAAAAAAACGTTTTGTCTTATAAATTGATGATGATAGAAGATGGCCAACATAGTAGTGATTATTTTTAGTGTCACTACTTGTGTTTGTTAAATACACACATAGAATGTTTTTCACCCTTAAAATTCTTAAAATTCTACTTGTTACGGTTTGTATTTAGAATGCGCCCCAGACCTCATGTCCTAGACAAGGCAGCCATGTTGGAGGCGGGGCTTGGTTGCTAGGGAGGCGGGGCTTGGTTGCTAGGGAGGATCCCTGGGGGTGGGGCTTAAAGGATATATGTATGTGCCTCCTCCCTTTGCTCTCTCCCTGCTTCTGGCCACCTTGATGTGAGAGCACGGTCCTTCTGCTCTCTCCCTCCACTTCCAGCCGCCATGCCCTAAGCTCTGCAGACTTAGCCTAACATGGACTGAAATTTCTGAAACCTCCAGAAATGTGAGCAAATAAATCTTTCTTCTTCTACGTTGTGGTTGTCAGGTATTTGAGGTCCCAGCAGTGAGAATCCTATCTGAAACACTATTGGCTCCTTAAATTTCAAAGTCTGTTTAAAAACCAGTTAAAAAAAAAACTACAGCTGATAGAGGAGTGGCAAGGAAAAGTGCTTCTTTGACTACAACTTAGGTCTTTAGAAATCACCAGCATAGTCAAAGGTCCACCGCAAACCAACCAAACTAGCAGCAAGGTAAGCACGTTGCCTTCTGAAATCAATGCCAGCTTCCATGGGGTTCCCTGGGGGCCAACTCTGAGGCCCTCTGCACCTATTCTAGGTCTTATCCTGATTAGATTAATTATATCCCGTTACTGAAGAACAAAGAGTCGCTTCCCTTCCCTCTCTTTCTTTTAGCTTTGAAGACAGGTGTTGAAAATTTAGAACCATTCAGGATAGAGTAAGTAATATTGCTTAATGTCTACATGTACCTCTCCCACCCTTGAGCTAAACCTGTCACGTCCTTCATGCTGAAAGGCGGAGTGTGGTATGGAATCCCTTATCAATCCGGCTCTGCCAAAGAAAGGGGATATTAAAAACTGCAGATTTTTACAAATTACAGCACTTCCTCTGTAGGTCTTTCTTGTATGACTATTGCGCATGCGCTACTACACTGACCCATAAGGATTTAGGAAACTAGGCAAAAGAAACTATCCATAGTCAGAGCTGGTCGGTGGGCTACGCTCCACAAAGGAAGGTAAGTGTTAGGGGCCAAGAAAGGTTGCCCCAGGGGGCGTAGCAAGAGTTTAAAAGCTCAGGGCTGTCCAGCCAGATATGTCCGATGACCCCCAGAAAGACAGGCAATGCGTACCATGTTGGAAAATACTGTTTCTCCTCCATCAGAAACATCTAGAAGTCCTGGGTGTTCTGGCGCAGAAAGCGCATGAGGGAGCCCCACACACCTCCAGAGATTTGTTTGCAGAGTCAGTACAGCCAGCGGCATAGGGTTAAAATTACCCGCAAAATTCCCTTAAGGTGTGGGGACATCTATTGGAGACCATTGTGCCATTTTTCTCATAGGACTGGAACATATAGGTAATCGTTTTCGTTTGTTTGTTTGTTTCTTGTTTTTTATTTATTTATTTTAATTTAATTTTATTTATTATTATTTATTTTATTTTTATTTTTACTTTTTGCCGTGCTGGGGATCAAACCCAGGGGCATTCTACCTCCAAGCTACACGGCAGCTCTATTTTATTTTTCACTTGGAAACAGGGTCTTACTAAGTGGAGCCTTGCTAAGTTGCCGAGGCTGGCCTCGAATCTGCGATCCTCCTGTCTCAGCCTCCCAAGTACTGGCATTCCAGGTGTGTGGCACCACGCCCAGCTAAGTAATCATTTCTTTAGTGACCATCCGGATGAAGAAGTTAGCTTGAGTATGAAGCCGTGGTGTATGGAGGAAAATGGATGTCCTTAGAAAGTAGGCGACATGGCAAGATAGTCTTTCTGTGGGAAGCTGATGTCTGTTGAAACTGGAAACTAAAATAAATTGGGCCCTGTCTCCCACCCCCAATGCATTATGGGAAAGTGTCCATGGAAGATGCAGCATGGGAAGAATGGTCCACGCTTTACACACGGCGGCCTCTTCCCTCTCACACATACCATTCCGCTGTGCGGCCTTTGGCACACCGCGTCGTCTCTGATACTCAACTTCATCTTCTGCAGAGAGGGATGCTGTCGATATCAGTGGGTGATATAGGGCTCAACCAAATCAAAATATGTCGACACAGTCTCTTCCAATTATAAAAGCAACATAGCCGGGAGTGGTGGCGCACGCTTGTAATCCCAGTACTTGGGAGGCTGAGACCAGAGGATCCAGGTTCGCGGCCAGCCTCCGCTACTTAGTGAGGCCCTCCGCAACTTCGTGAGACCCTGTTTCAAAGTAAAGAATAAAAAATTGGGCTGGGGGTGTAGTTCAGAGGTAGAATCCCCCTGGGTTCAATCCCTGGTACCACAAAAAAATAAAATAAAATAATAAAATAAAATAATAAAATAAAATAAATAAAATAAAATAATAAATGAATAAAAGCAAGACATGCCTGGTTGGAAAAAGACAATAGAAAAAGATCTAAAGAATCCAGGCCCGGTGGCGCATGCCTGGAATCCCAGTATTTGGGAGGCTGAGACAGGAGGATTGCAGGTCGAGGCCAGCCTCAGCAACTTACTGATACTCTCAGCAACTTAAGGAGACCCTATTTCCAAATAAAAAATAAAATAGGGCTGGGGGTATAGCTCGGAGGGAGAATGCCCCTAGGTTCTATCCCCAATGCCACCAAAAAATAATAATGATAATAATAATAATAATAATAATGATAATAATAATGACAATAATGATAATAATAATAAATAAAGCTAAAAAAGTAATGTCTCTAAAGAGTAAAATAATAAGAGAGAATGTTCACTCTGAAGGAAAAGAGAGGCATAAAGTGTTAAGTCCAGGATATTATATGATAAGTGGAAAGACAGCGGAGTGCACAGTAAGTTACGAAAGCAACATTCCGGGGTGTACTGTGGGCTCCCCAAGAGAGATGATGGCTTAGCCAACTCTTGACAGATGGTTGATAATTAAAGAGGCCAAGAGAGCTGGCAAGGAGTTCCAGGCAGTAAGAGCAGCGAAGCCTGGCTTTTCATGGATCTGCAGAAAACATGGCAGCACTCCATCTAGCAAGGTTGTCAGAGCAGAAGTAGGACCTGGAACATTCCAGAGCTGGAGAGAAAGCGAAGAGGTCAGGTCGTGGCGGGTCTTGTTAGACATGCTACAGAGCGCTAGTTCATCTTTGGGTGGCCCGTGGTTTGGAAGGCTTTTAAGCAAGGGATTGCTAGAAACAGGTTTGCATTTTAGAAACCATGCACCGTGGCTTGGGTTTGTAATGCACAACTAAGGTGCTGGGAGAATTTCCAATATGCCTGGCAGAAAATGACGAGAGTCTGTCCCAAGACCAGGGAGGTGAAATGACAGGAGGTGTATTCAGGAAATATTTATGGGGTCGAATCAATATGTATGGGGTAGGGCTTGGTGGGTGGTTTGGACAAGAATTGGGAGACAGAGTGAAGGTTAAGAGTCGAGTCTGACTCCTAAGGATTGTCTTAGATGATATGTGTCACTAAGTTTGGAAACAGGGTTGGAAATCAAGACACGATCAATTTACTTTAAGACATACCAAGTTATTTTTAGGGATGTATGTATGTATGTATGTATGTATTTTGTGTTAGAGATTGAACCCAGGGGAATTCTACCTCCGAATTCCATCCCCAGCCCTATTTTATTTTTTTATTTTGAATCAGGGTCTCCCTATGTTGCTGAGGCTGCTCTCAAACCTGCGATCCTCCTGTCTCAGCCTCCCAAGTACTGGGATGACAGGCGTGCGCCACCACGCCCGACTAAACTTGTTTTCTAATTGATCAGCCCATCGTTTTCTGGAATTTTCCCTTCTCTCTTCCACCGAACTCTCATATTATGGTCTCTCTCTTGTCCGCTCTATCTTGAAAGAGACTAGTCACTAGCTCTCTCCTGTGAACAACACAGGGAAGGACCCGTTACCTCTACAAATAATTGACTGAAAAATAATGGTACCCTATCCTTTGGGAGTGTTTGTAGACATTCCAAAAGCAGCTGATGGTCCATGTATTTTGGGTTTTGGGAAGCCTTGTAAGGCACTGAATTTTTCCTTCTATTCTGGATCTTTGGGGTGAGATCGGGGCAGGAGGGAGGCAAAATACAGCAGCATTCCTCAAACTAGAAAGTATCTCTCTTCGTTTCCATTCGGAAAGATTGCAAGAAGGACAACGTTAGAGCAGTTTGGGAACCAATGTGTGACCGTATCCCATGAGACATCGTTTGTCTTCAAGATGTGTGTTTAATACAGGTCTCTTATTTTCATTAACAATCTAGAACATGCTATAGATGTACTTTGGTGCCAATCTCAAAATAGCCTATAGCTTTTGCAAGATTCCCAAGTTCATTTTGTTTTGTTTTATCTTTGGTTTTGTTTTATTTTATTTTTTGTTTTGTTTGTGGTGCCGGGAATTGAACCCAGGGGCATTCTCCAGGCTACACCCCCCAGCCGTGTTTTATTTTTTATTTGGAAACAGGGTCTCGCTAGGTTGCTGAGAGTCTCGCTAAGTTGCTGAGGCTGGCCTCGAACCTGCGATCCTCCTGTCACAGCCTCCCAAGGACTGGGATGACAGGCGTGCACCATCACGCTGGCCCCAGGATTCTCAATGTCCATCCCCACTCGACTCTAGACTGCACAGCCTTCTTGTTTGGAAGCACAGCCAGCCAGCTCAGCTTTGCAGAGGACCGCTGTCCCTGTCAAGTTCACCCCGCAGCCTGCCGTGCTCTTTCTGTGTCATGTTTGCTCTGTGGGACGGTCGTGACTCTACAGCACACAGAAGTGACAGCTTGGTTTTGCATCACGAAAGGATTAATCTTGTGTGACATGATCCATGTGCTTTGTACAGTGACTGCGATGATTAACCCGCCACACGGCTCCGTAGGGCATCGCGTGGCTGGCGTGAGGATTCAAACACTGCTTCGTGTTTTGACTTCCAGACAGCTCATTCTTAGGAACCTGTCTTCACGCCTCCATTATTCCCATTTTTCTCCCCTTCTCCTTCCTCCCTGTTGAAAACTCTTTTGCATGCAGAGTTCCCAGGAAGCACACCGTCTCTTGACCACCCTCTAAAATTTTTTTACAGGTGCACGCCTGCCATCCCAGTACGTGGGAGGCTGAAACAGGAGGATCGCAGGTTCAAGACCCGCCTCAGCAATTTAGCGAGACTTTCAGCAACTTAGCAAGACCCTGTTTCCAAATAAAAAATAAAACAAGGCTGGTGTTGTAGCTCAGAAGTAGTATGCCTCTGGGTTCAATCTCCAGCCCCACAAAAGGAAAAAAAAAATGGTTTTAAAGTTGATGTATAGAGTAGTATCCATGTGGGTCAAACAAATTAAATGTTGCTCCCAAAATATGAGCCACCAATGTTTTAATTTATTTATTCATTCATTCATTTATTTGTTTGTTTGTTTGTTTATTGTGGTACTGAGGATTGAACCCAGGGGCATTCTACCTTCAAGCTACACCCCCAGCCCGATTTTATTTCTTATTTGGAAATAGGGTATCACTAGGTTGAAGTGAGTCTCACTACTTGCTGAGGCTGTCCTCGAACCTGCGATCCTCCTGTCTCAGCCACCAATATTTTAAAGCGAGTTTGTACCTGAAATTCTCCTTGGCTCTAAGACACAAGTCTGCTCAATTTTTGCTACCGTGTTCCTGTCTTGGCAGTCTGTAGAACTCTTTAAAATCCCCATGGCCCTCACTCATATCCATTACAGAATTTTAAATTTACTCTAACCACGACTAACTCTAATAAGTGCTGTTTCAAACAGGAAGTGGAACTCTTCTAATGATGAGCGCTTTCTTCCCGGTTATTAAAGAAATCTGTTTATATCGTGTGGATACTCTGCAGTGTACTATGGCCAGGTTCAGCATTGTGGGGGGAAGGAGGCAGACCCCACAGTAATCGCAGACTTTTAATGAGAATTTTTTAGGGCTTTGGCCAAGCCGACCCAAGATCACTTATAATCGTAACAAATGCAGATTACTCACAATATTACACTGTTAAGGACGGTCTCAATATTTCCAGAGTTGCAATACTGCCTCTTACAGATGTGCTAGAATCATCTTGATAACTTTTCCCATTAGTTGCTAAGGAACAGATAACCACAGCTGGGATGCCTCCCATTCTTCGTATTAATTAATTCGTATTAATTAATTAATTAATTAATGCCCTGTAGTAGCATTAATTCCTTCAGATGATTAAATGATCAACAAAGTAATTGCTTTAAATATCATTGACAATGAAAACAGTTTTAGAAAGCAAGACATGTTTGTATTCTTTTTTATTTCGGGGGGGATGTTAGGCTTAGGGTAATAGTTCTATTGACATCACCATGTTGAAATAACTTGAAACTTCGACAAACGTAGCAGCTTCCTTTCCATGCAGTGGCTTATTCATGGAGAATCGATATTACTATGTTTTTGCATCGTGCTGGAGGAAAACTGACGGGGAATAGGAGAAACTACCTGGGCGCGGTGGTGCACGCCTGTCATCCCGGTACTTGGGAGGCTGACACCAGAGGATCGCAGGTTTTTTTTTTGTTTTGTTTTGTTTTTTATGTTTTTATTGGTGCATTGTAGTCTCACTTCACAATGAGTATCAGTTTGGTGTTAACATACATGCACACAGCTCTTGGTGTCCCTCCCCCCCGCCTCCCCCCCACATGTAGCACTGAGAATGATGTTGGTATAATCTCACATATACACATTGTTTATGACAGTAATTCCATGGATTCACTACTTTCTTACCC
>PVJS01041081.1:0-18128 GCA_004027185.1 Glis glis
GAAATCTTAGAGTAGTTTTGATTTGCATCTCCCTGATTGCTAATGATGTTGAACATTTTTTCATGTATCTATTGGCCATTTGTATCTCTTCTTTTGTGAAGTGTCTATTCATTTCAGTTGCCCACTTCTTGATCAGATTGTTTGTTTTCTTAGTGTAAAGTCTTTTAAGTTCTTTGTATATCCTAGATATTAGACCTCTTACTCTAGGAACTTTATCTCCTTATGTGACAACGTTTTTAGTGGTATCTTCTTTACTTTTTAAAATTTATATTATAAACTATTCCCATGTCTTCATATCTTTAGCAATTTTTCAAAATGATATTCCTTTCTTGTTTTAGGGTTGTTTTGGGGGAGGGTGATCTATATATACATTACACAGACAGATGATAGAAAGAGACAGATAGACAGACATCTATGTATATACTGGGCTGAGAGGATATTAAATAGCGTGTTTGAAGTCTACCATATGTAGAATTTCATTTAGAGAAAGTTTTGATATGAAAAATCCTAGAAAGCAAAATGTCTATTTTACCGATATTCTATGGAAAAGTTTTGATTGCTTTATGGAGAGTATTCTCGGCAGAACCTGCAGTTTGAAAGTTTATTATGGCATTTTACTATTTACAATCTTTCTCAGATTTTGGTTAAATTATGATGTTTTCCTAGAGTGCTTCCCATGAAAGCTGAATGCTAGATTATTTTACAACTTCCCCAGATATAGGAAAGAGACACAAAAAGTTGCTGTGGTGTGAGACAGGAAGGCTCTCACTGTGCTTTAGAAGCCATGCATGAAGTCCCATGGCCTAATTTTAGATGGAATCCAAAAAAAAAAAAAAAACAATTCTGTGACTTTCATGAGCATTCTTGAACACAATGTCCTTCTATTCAAACCAGACTTATTTAAAATTTCAGGATTAAATGTCATTTTTTAATAATTGAATCCAGAAGATTGATATCAAGCTTTTCAAAATGCCTAGATACAGCTGATCTATGTAGAAATTTTGCTTATTTTTAATGCCATATTGTGCATTTAATTTTCTTATTCTACCTAAACTGCTTCCTAGTTTGTCTTAAATTTTGTTGGCCTTACTTTCCTAGTTTCTATAATGGGTTTATAAATAAGGCTCATTTCATGTAATTATTACAATGATTGATACAATGCATATAAGCTGATTAATATGATAGTACGTGTGAACCAAAGAACATATTGTCAACACATGGTAAATGTTTAATTATGTTGACTGTTTTCTAGTAGCACAGGGACAATATATAAAGCAACCAGGTTTCAAACTTAAATCTGTTTGATTCCAAAGCCATATTCTTCCCACAGCCTTAGGATGCCTTTCCCAGAAAGTAACTCCACCTGGGCAGACTCATGTCTCAATTTGTTTTTCTCTGTTTCACTGACATCTAAGGTTTTGCTGTAATGGCAGGTGCTCACTTGGAATTTTGTTGAAAGAACAAAATGAATGAATGAAGAATTTCAATGGCAAAAAGCTTACTGCCTCAATGTATTTATTCCACATTCATCCAAATCTAGATCCTCAATATTTTCTGTCATTTGAAAGTAAACTTCTACTATAAAGTTTCTCTTTAGCTCCCTGAGAGTGAGAGCCCTGTCTTATTTTTCTTTGTTTCTCCAACCATAATGCCTGGAATTTCAATGAATACTCCATGAGTTGATAAATAGGCTCTTATCATGGGTCACATATGAAGCTAAATAAGCCTAGTGATGTGTTTTGCATTTGAGAGACTATAAATTTTTGATGCAAATGTAGTGTATGTTTCTAGTTATATGTCGAACATATTTAACTCATCTGTATGTTAATAACCCTTCGTAAACATAAGCAAATGTTATGAACTGCTTAATATCTATTAGTAAAAATGAAATAATCTATCCTGTCTCTATTTACACTTCTATTGAACACATCATAATTTATTCAGATAATAGGAACTTCACATTAAGTAGCTGCCACCTCTGAGTAGTATTAAAATCACTAAAAAGTTAAGAAATATGGGAATACAGATACAATTCATCTCTTTGTAAGAATCATTAAAATAACTATTTTGGATGTGATGTTTGACCTGAGATTAGTAGCCAACAATTAAATAATGATACATGTAAGTTATAAGTAAAAATATACTAGGCTAATTCATTCAGTATATTTATTGTTTATGGTTTAACTTTATCATTCAGGTTTAATCATATACGATTGTGATACTTGGCTATTTTTTATCTATAACAATAGCAATTTTGTATGGTTGACCAGATGAGATAAGAGTATTTTTGTTGTTATTTTAATTTAATTTCTCAGGTTCAGAACTACAAAAATGGGGCCTTAGTTTTGTTGTGGGGATTAAAAGACTATTGGAGCATAGTAAAAATTTGATAATGGTAATTATTAAATTACCATTATCAAATTAATTATTTTTATTAATAATAAATTAGTACTTTATCATGTTGCCAAAAGAATACTTTTATTACATTAAAGAAATATCCTCCTACTACTGATTTTTTAAAAAATATAACTCATGCTCACATTGTCCTTCAGATGTTCTGAATATGAACTAATCCAGATAAAGAATGTGGGCCTTACCAAAGGTATAATGTTTACTTTCATTTATAAATGTCACATACACACACAGAAAAGATTTCCTTCAGGAAAACTTCTGGGAGGAAGCCCAAGAGATTTCTTGCTCAATTCTTTGTCATACAAAACCTCCAGACCTTTCAAAATTCATTTCAGATGTGCTCCCAAGGGATACAATTGACCCGCACCTCCTGTGGGTTGTAAGCTATGCTGACCCGTATTGCATACACTAAGAGTGTACATGATATCAACAGAATGTTTTGTATATAACACAGATTCAGAGTTCAAAATAGAAATCTACATAGTCAAAAAGTAAAATGTACTTTTTTATTTAAAAAATTATGCTAGTCCTTCTAATTTTTCAAGTATTAGAAAAATAAAATAATGAAGGCAGTATGAAATACATTTTGCAAAAGCATTAAACTAAAATAAATAAACATAAAATGGAGATAAATAAAATGTACTTGATTTAATTAAACCATCATTTGTATGATTTAGAGCTAGTTTACTACTTTTCCCTGTATTTTTCTCTTTGTTTGACAAGAGTTTCACTGAGCAGCATATTCTAAATTTACTTTTCAAGACTTATTTATATAAATCTAGATTAAAGTATTTATTTTTCCCCTTATAAAACATCTAGTTTTTCCTTAGTAGTGAGTCCAATGTGCCATGTGAAAGACACCAAATCCAAACTCCTTTCTTGGCATCTGGCAAGAAAAGTTCCTCAAAGTTGTCTGTCATAGCAAGTTGTGCTGGAAATCATCTTTTCATTCTCTTTTATGACTGTTCAGTTGGTTATTTCCAACAGGTCAGCATTTCCCCTCCAGCCTTCCCTTATTGGCTGTCAGTTTCTGAAAGGAATGTGGGAAAGGCACTTAATACCACAGTTACCTGCCAACTCCCCAAGGCCAGACAGGATCAGGCATCAGAACCTTAAACTTTCAGTATGGAATGGCAGCTCTATTGCCTGGGTCATATGCTAAAGAGAGAAAAGAAAAAAGTACTTGACTACTTCCGTGGCACAAAAAAAAAAAACAAAGCTGTCAAGTACAAACAGACCAGAAAAAAGTATTTCACAGAACCAGAGATCACTGCTTAGAAAACAGACTCCTGGCTGCAGGCAGGTGGCACAATTTGTGGAGAGCTGCCTTCACCCCTACAAGACCAGGCCACACTTAGTCAAAAGGCTGTGGCTTGGCCAGACCAGGAAGGGATGCGCAAGATGAAATTTTAACAGGTCAAGAATCAAAATACCTTAACTATGAAAAAAAATTTAGTTTTCTCATGTTTCTATGTATTATGTTTTCTCAGGTTTCTGTGTATTATGTAAGCCTTAGCTATAAAAGCTTTATTGAGTCAATACATTATCATACATTATCACTAGAGTAAGAATCTGGGGAAGGAGACTTAGGACTATTAAATTAACCTAAAGCCAGATTGTCAGTTCTGTGAGGTACTTGATCTTTGAGAATGATTAAGTGTTAGATGGGGGCCTGAGGGAATGTGGACTCCAGTTCTATCCCTTAAAAAATAATTGAAGAGCTGTCATGGTGGCCCACCTCTACAATCCCAGCTAAGCAGGAGGCTGAGCTGAAGGAATGCAAGTTCAAGGCCAGTCTGGGAAACTCAGTGAGACCCTGACTCAAAATAAAAAATACAAAGGACTGGGAATGTAGCTCAATGGTACCCTGGGTTCTACCTGCAGGAGTGGAAGAAAAAAAAAGATGAAGAAATTGATAATTAGACTTGAAGTGGCAGGACAAAATATAAACTTAAATTCCTGATTGTAAGGATAGTGTACCAATCCATATTTTAAAATTGTATAAATATAAGTAAGTATGTAGGTATATAGTATAATTATATATCCTACATGATTACTATGTTAATATAGTATTCTTTGACAGTCATTAAGATCCATTTTATATACATAGGAATTTTATATATACATGAGTATATGTGTGTATATGAATGCATATTATACATAACATATACATACATGTTATATATGGAACTGTCTCATAAGAAGGGTTGGTTCTGTGAAAGGTCTGGAGGAGTTTCTAGTGTGGAAGAGAGGGGAACACAACTCAGGATTGGCTGAGTACTTTGGCTTATGTGACTAAAAAGAATTTCAGCAGGAACCAGTCAGAGACATAGACAGATTTATTTAGGAAAGCAAGAAGTACAATTTAAGGGAAATGCAGGCCACCTCCAGAGTGAGAGATGCATTTGAGAGGTTCACATTCTTGTATTACAGGAGACTTTTGCAAGGGGTGAGTAGGAGGAGGTAGGTGAGAATGACATCAGTCCATTAATTACAAGTTGATTTAGGGGGCTTTGGTCATCTTCACTGTCTTGTTGATAGGTATCCATTTTGTTGAAACTGTTGAGGGACAGGTAACAGTGCCCAAGGAAATTGCTGTCTTGTGCAACCTCTGTTGTCTGATCAGAAGATATTGCTCCTGCTTAACTATTACTCAGTTGAGTAATTAACAGTTCAAGAAGCTGGGCATGGTGGCTGAGACAGGAGAATCATGGGTTCAAGACCAGCCTCAGCAACTTAGAGAGACTCTCAACCTAGAGAGACCCCATTATAAAACAAAAAAATTTTTAAAGTGCTGGGGGTATATAGCTCAGAGACAGAATGCCCCTGGATTCAATCCCCAGTACCAAAAACAAAACAACAACAAAAACAAAATTGTTATGCCTGCTCCTCTAATTACTTTTCAGATGTTACAAAACATTCTACTTTTTTTTTTAAATTTTATTGGTGCATTGTAATTATACATTTAATAGGTGTTAGGTTAGAGGAGTCATACATGCACACATTGCCCAATTTGCCCTCCCTCAAATCCCACCCCGTTCCCTACCCGTTCCCTCCCTTTAGTGCTTTGCATAGTGATTTGAGTTTTATAAGTTTGGATGTATACCTCCTGCGCTTTAGTGTGTTACCCTCCACGCCCCTCCCTACTCCCTCAGATAGGTCCATTCTACTTTTTATGTATTAGACGTTTTTGTTTTAACTTAACTCCCTCTCTCCATTTTCTCATCTTTCTGATGTAGAATGCATATAAATCTAGATGAAATATCATAAATTATTAAGATGTATCCCTGCTTTAAATGTCATAAACTATACCCCATAAATACCAAATAAACAATAAAATAATCTAGACCTATTCTACCTCTATAGATCTTCGTGCCAATCCATGTTACTTGTGTTTTAATTAAGTCAATGCATCCACTGTTAACTGACACTTAAAATATCTGTACACATAACTCCTCATTCATTTCAGTCTGCTCAAGTGGAAAAGGTTTCCACCATCACTGTGTTTTTAAATTTTAAAACTATAAAATCTGGTTCATATGTCATATTTGTCCTGAAGTCTTCCTGAACTTAGTAACAGGGCGTTGGATTTTTCTTTGTCTCTTAAAGCACATTGCTTTCAACTTCCTTCTGGCACTTATTTGCCATTGTGCACCTTACACATCTTAAATAGTGCCGCATACATTTCTATTGAATAGAAAATTTTATTAAGGTCAGAGACTCTGTTTTTAGAAACTCACATTTCCATCAGGTGGTACAAAATGGATTCCACAAATTATTTCTTCAATGTTCGTTAATCTAACAGTAATCACTGACTGATTGATTTTATTATGTGTCTAGCAATTGGCTTCTCTCTCCATTCAAGAGCACACATATTATTATCCTTCATTTTATTTTATTTATTTATTTTTTATAATGTGCTTTTATTGGTGCAATATAGTCTCACATCATAATGTAAATCATGTTGACAGTGACATACATGCACACAGCAATTGGTACCTCCCCAGCCTCCCCATTTCCCCCCTTCCCAATACAAAGTACTGAGATTGACTTTGGTAGTCAATGGTAGTAATTCCATTAATGAACCTCATTCTTCTCCCTCCCCTTCCCTTAGACCATCTCCCTGGCTCCACCGAGGTTTCTCCTCCATTATCTGAAGTCCCTCTGGTATCCCAATTACTCCCTAGCTTCTGCATATTAGAGAAAACATATGACCCTTCACTTTCTGTGACTGGCTGATCTCACTTAACATAATGTTCTCCAGGTCCCTCCATTTTCTTGCAAATGACATAATTTTGTTCTTATCCTTCATTTTATAGATAGATGCATGAAATCATACATTAATAACAGGAAAGTAATTTGTATATTGACCTGTCAAATTTCAAAACCCATGCAGTGCTCTCTAGCTCAACTGCCTTTCTAAAGAAAGAAGAAGCATCTTAATAAAATGTAAATGAGTATGGAGCCTTTACTCCCTGAAAAAAGAAACATTTGTTTAGACAGACCCAAGCCTCTGTTTAAACAGACATGGCCACCAGTTAGCAAAATGCTATTTAATGTAATAGTGATGACTTATTAGAAGACTCAGCCTTTCTTCTAATAAAAAAAACTACTGGAAGCTCAGATTATAGGCCACAGAGTTAATAATAACAAATTATTAAGTGTTTTTCCATTTGAAATATTAAGAGTAATTTTTGACAAACTAAATTAGGAATTATTGGGTCATCATATCACCTATTTACATGAATATATGACAGAAAAAGCATATTCAAATTCAAATTTATATCATTGTTAATGTTGACATTTGTAATGATAGTTTGGCAGTGATTCAATATAGGGCATCTGCTTTAAGTTGCTAAATTATAATTTTAAATATTTATAGTAAAGAAGAATCCATAGGCTTTTGAGATCTAATGAAATTGAGCTGCTTTTTTTAAAAAAAGGAAACTGAAGATCTCAGTCGCAAATTGAATGTTATGTGTATATAAATTTTTAGTAATATTTCTAAATAGAAGTGCTACTAAATAGATTTTCCCTCAGAGTGATGCCAGAAGATATGAAGGGAAAGAACTGAGACTTAAAAGGCACCTTGACATTATTCCCTTTTAAGGAAAACAGGCACAATACTTAACCTTTATAAAAAATGTATATTTAGAGTGAACAAGAATTTACTATTTAAAAAACCATATAGAACCTCTGCTTTCATGAAAATAGAGTATGTTTCCTTATCCCTCCCACTGAGTACAACTAAAATTCTGAAAAAAATATTTAAGTATATAAAAGAAAGAAATGACCTTAGAAGTAGAGAGAGAAAATCAGACAGGCAAGTGAACTTGGGAACCAAGAAATAGCACCATGGTGAATTTCTTGGGTTTTCTTTTTTATTCATAAATGCTAGACTTGGAGCTAATGAAGGTTGCAATATGGGGATCCCAATGAAAGCAGAAAAAGAAAAAAAGCCCCCATCAAAATTCTATTTTCTCTAATCAAAAGGCCAGAAAATGGTCAACCCTAGCAAGATGTAAAACTTTCAACAATAACTGTTCTATTTTGGCCAAAAAACACTGAAAAAACAGAACCCCCCCAATGCCATCCTTGATAGAAAAGGTCAAGTTGAAAGTCTGTACTTATACACTTTTCAGGCTCTCAAGTGTCACTCAACACCTTCATTGGAATGATGTCACAGAATTTTGAGAGTTGAAAATCTCATTCCCATCCAGTGACAATAAATCTCTCCTCCCTTGAAGTTTCTGAGCACAACTCATGGGGATCCTGGGCTTCTACCCCTGGTTGATAATAATGAGAGGCTTGTTATCTTCTCCACCTGAATGTTATCAGAGCATGAATCAGGACTTTCATAACTATCCAGTGATAACTAGGCCAACCTGCCCTCATGCCACAGAAATACCAGAGGCTACATAAGAGATAGTAACAAGGCAACTCCAACCAGGGAGGTATCTGTGGATATCTATGAGTAGGAAAGTGGAACCCCTTTCCCACCTCTCTTCAGCTGCAATGATTCCACCATGAAGCATAGATAGAGGCCTACTGGGAAATGTGGACTTCTATCTTCACTGACATTATCAAGAAGGGCAGCTATAAGAGAAGACTTAAATAAAATTCAGTCTCATAGTATAATGAAAAACACCATATTACAATAAGAAAATGACTCATCATACCAAAAATTGGGAAGACTTTCACTTCAATCAGAAAAGATAATTAATAGACATCAATAGTGAGGTGACAAAATTATTAGAATTATATCTTAAAATAGCCACCATAAAAATGCTTCATGAGCAATTACGAACATGATTTCAACAAATGACAATACACAAAGTCTCAGCCAATAGATAAATGCTATCAAGAACCAAAGAGAAACAATCCTCAAGAAATAAAACTAAGAATCAAGAAACAAAGCTCAAGAAATAAAACTGAGAATCAATGAATGGAAAAGAACCGTGGGACTATAAGAAAAGTTCTTATACTTGTATTATCAGAGTCCTGAAGGAAAGAAGAAAGAGGATGGAGCTGAAAAAGTAGTTAAAGAGAATCAGATTAGAAGGAACTTACCTCAATGTCATAAAGGTAATATACAATACAACCACAGCCAACATCATATTGAATGCAAAAAAACTATGAGAATTCCCTTCAAAATCAGAAACAAGACAAGGATGCCCACTGTCACCACTCCTTTTCAATATAATTCAATATAATGCTCAAGACCTTAGCAAGAGAAATAAGACAAGAGAAGGAAATTAAAGGAAAACAAATAGGAAAAGAAGAATTGAAATTAATTATCTCTATTTGCAGATGACATGATCCTATATTTAGAAGACCCAATAAACTTAACCAAAAGACTTTTAGAACAGATTAACAAATTCAGCAAAGTGCCTGAATACAAAATCAATCTAAAAAAATCAGAAGCTTTTCTATATGCCAACCATAAATCCACTGAAAAAGAAATCAAGAAAACAATTCTACTCACAATAACCTCAAAAACAATGAAATACTTAGGAATAAATCTAACCAAGGAGGTAAACGATGTCTACAATGAAAATCATAAAACACTAAAAAAAGATATTGAAGAAGATCTTAGAAGATGGAAGGATCTCCCATGCTCTTGGATTGGCAGAATAAATATCATCAAAATGGCTGTCCCACAAAAAGTGATCTACAGATTCAATGCAATCACAATTAAATGCCATGGTCATTCTTCACAGATCTAGAAAAATCAGTCCTTAAATTCATATGGAACAACAAAAGACCCAGAATAGCCAAAATAGTTATCAGCAATAAGAACCATACAGAGGCATCACAATACCTGACTTCAAACTATACTATAGAGCCACAGTAATAAAAACAGCATGATATTGGCACAAAAGCAGACACAATGGAGCAGAATAGAAGATTCTGAAGCAAATACAGAAACTTATAGCCAATTGATTTTTCACAAAGGGCCCAAAAACATACACTGGAAAAAAGACAGCCTTTTCAACAAATGATGTTGGCAAAATTAGTTATCCATACATAGAAAAATGGAAATAAATCCCACTTTCTTACCCTGTACAAGAGTCAACTCAAGATGGATCAAAGACCTGGAAATTAGACCAGAGACTTTGCAGCTACTTGAAGAGTGCATAGGACCAATGCTCCAACATATAAACACAGGTAAAAAACTTCCTCAATTATATTCCAAAGGCATAAGAAATTAAAAGAATTAATATGTGGGATTGCATTAATCTGAAGAGCTTCTGTGCAGAAAAGGAAACTATCAAGAATATCAAGAGAGAGCTGACAGAATGGGAGAAGAACTTTGACAGGTACTCCTCTGATAGAGGACTAATATCTAGAATATACAAAGAACTCAAGAAACTCACTGCCAAAAACAAAACAGATAACCCAATAAAAAATGGGCAAGTGAACTAAATAGATACTTCACAAAAGAAGAAATACAAATGGCCAATAAATATATGGAAAAATGTTCAACATCATTAGCACCAGAGAGATGCAAACCAAAACTACCCTGAGATGAAATCTAACCCCAATTAGAATGGCAATCATTAAAAACACAAGCAATAATAAATGCTGGTGAGGATGCAGAGAAGTAGGAACTCTGATACATTGTTAGTAGTATTGAAAATTAGTAAAACCACTTTGGAAAACAGTGTGGAGAATTCTCAGAAGAATGAACCTACCATATGACCCAGCTATACCACTCCTGGGTATCTACCCAAAAGAATGGAAACCAGTCTACCATAATAATGCATGCATATCTGTGTTTATATATGCACAATTCATAATTGCCAAACTATGGAACCAGCCTAGGTGTTCATCAACAGGTGAATGGATACAAAATTACAGGTTATACACACAATGGAATTCTACTCAGTCATAAAGAAGAACAAAATTATGTTATTTTCAGGGAAATGGATGGAACTAGAAAATATTATGCTAAGTGAGATTAGTCAGTCACAAAAAGTGAAAGGTCAGATATTTTCCCTCATATGTGAAAGCTAGGGAGAAATTTAGACACAGGAGGGACTCCAGACAAAGGAGGAGAAACCTTAGTGGAGTGAAGGAGGGGACCTAACTGAGGGAGGTGGGAGGAAGAGGTAAACACCTCTGTGGACATGATGTACATACACAACTTTATCAATGTCAATCACAGTGTCCTGCGCTGGAAGGTGGGGAGAGAGAGGGAGTAGGGTGGGAACCAGGGAGGGCTCAGTGAGTGTTGTGTGCATGTATGCCTCTATCACCCTGAACTTCATCGCAATTTATGATTACAATTAAAAAAAAGAAATGATGGCTAAAAACTTTCAAAGTTGGCAAAAATATAAATCTGCAGGTTAAGAAGAGTGAATCCCATATAGTATAATGAAAGAAAAAGAAATGTTGAAAGCAGCAAGAGGGAAAACAATTTCAATGACAACCAGCTTCTTCCTAGAAAATAGGAAGATCAGAAAGGAAAGACTAACACTTTTTAATTGAGAAAAATTCTTTAAACTTAGAAACTTGTACCCAATTAAAGTATGCTTCAAGAAGAAAGAGAAAATCAAGGCATTCTTAGTTGAAGGAAACTAAAATAATTTACTAGAAAACAAACTGAAAAATGAGCTAGAGAAAGTTCACTAAACTAGAAAAATAATGATAAAAGAAAGAATCTTGGAAATCAGGGGCAAGAAAGAACAATGTAAGAAGTAAAAACATGCAAATATAGAACACATTTTTCTACATGCTTTGAGTCCTAAATTATGCTTGATGAAAAAAAATTATGCATGGTTCTAAATGTATTTGAGGTGAACATATTATAAATAAAGGAGAAATGGATGTAAGGAGAAGTTTTCTATATTTTTAATTAGCAATATTGTGATATTATATATATACATAATGTAATAACTAAATCAACACTAAAAATGTTATACAAAAAGATCCATTCAAAAATAACATAGACTTAATTTTGATAAATTAAAATTAAATTATAAAAATTTCCATATAACCCACATAAAATTAGAAAGAGTAAATTAGAAAGAGTAGAAATAGAAAAAAGAGAGGACAAATAAAAAAACAAAAAATGAAATAGCTGACAGCCTTATTGTATCAGTAACTACTATGGCAGTCAATAAAACTTCCAGAGGCAGAAAGCTAGTTTATTATGATAAAAGGGTTAAAGGGTTAATTCCCCTAGTAGATGTCATGATCCTGAATGTCTAATTAGCAAATGATAAGGCTATAAAGAATATGAAGCAAAAATCAGTAAAACTGAAAGAAATGAGCAAACCCACAATCGTAGCCGGACACTTCACCACTCCTGTTTCAACAATTGGCAGAATAACTAAATTAAATAAATAAATAATCAAACAAGCAAAAATTAGAACTCAATAACCATCAACCAACAGGGTCTGATATTTTTTAAATACCCTGCCCAACAACCAAAGACCTTCTTCTCAAGTGTTCTTGAAATAACACATATCCTGAGTGATTTAAAACAAAAACCTCAACAGTTAAAGAAGCTGAAGTCATAAAGACAGTATCTCTACTTATGTTGGAATGAAACCAGAAATAGAACAGGAAAATCTCTACACACTTGAAAACTAAATAACACATTTCTAAATAAACTGAACTAACTAAACATTAAATGTGGCATATAAATATTTGTGGAATATAGTACAACAGTAATAAGAGAGTAATTATAGCACTAAATACATATATAGGAAAGACAAAAGTTCTCAAATCAATAATTTAGGTTCCCACCTAAAAAAACTGGAAAAAGAAATGCAAAATAAATTTAAAACAAAGATAAAAATAAATTGGATCATCCATATATATTTTTGGGAATGAAAATTGCTGTAGTCATGCTGAAAAGCAATTTTACAGTTTATTAATAAATCAACTACCATAAAATTCAACAATTTCACTTTTGCATATTCACTCCAAATATATGAAAATTATGTTTACACAAAAATTCTTACATGAATGTTTATAGCAGCTTCATTTATAATTGCCTAAATTTGTAAAATCAGGTATACTACAGCTGGTGAATGGTTAAACTAATGTGGTACACCCATAATATAGAATACTACTCAGCAATAAAAAATGACCTACTGGTACACCTAGGAGCCTGAATGTATTTCCATAGAAATGTAATGAGTGAAAAAATATCCAAATATAAAAAATATAATTCAATTAATATCACAGTCTTTAAGTGGCAAAATTAAAGAAATGAAGATCAGATTTATGGTTGACAAAGTTTAAGAACCAGAGGGAAGCTACAAAAGGCAACATGACAGGTACTTTTGGTAATGGAATGTTCTTCACCTTATCAGTTCAACATCAATATCTTGGTTGTCTGGTTATCCTGATTTTAAAGTGTTGTTACTGGGGGAAACTAGGTAAACAGTACATGGGATCCCTCTGTATTATTTCTTATAACTGCACAATGATGTATAATTATCTCAAAATATCATTCTGTATAGTGAAAAACATACTGAGTTGGTTTTTTAGGTCACTGACAGACATTAAAGGAATCAAAAGAGTGATTCATTAAAGCAATGTAAGGATCTTTCTGTAATATGCCAGAATTTCAGATGAAAGTCATTTGTTAATTTAGTAAAATAGCTTTTCAGTAGTATGAGTGATATTTTGATGCAGCTTTCTATTATTTGATTGAAGAACCCAGGAATACCCAAATCCTGCTTAGACAATCATTCCTGTGTCAGTCAGAATTTCATTGTGATTAAAATACCTGACACAAACAAAAGGAGGAAGGATTTATTTTGGCTCATTGCTTAAGAGATTTCAGTCCATGGTCAGCTGACTCCAAGACAGGAACATTGTAGTAGAAGAGTGTGGTGGAGAAAAACTATTCCACTCATGACCTTTTCCTTCATGAGAAGGAAAGAGAGAGAGATGGAGAAAGAGAGAGAGAAAAGAGAGAGAGAGAGAGCATATAGACGAGAGAGAGAGAGAGACAGAGAGAGAGAGAGATCACGGACAAGAAGTACCCAAGAGCACACCCCCAGTGACCCACTTCCTCCAGCTATTCCCCATCTGCCTACCATTACCACATCCTCCCAGTAGTCTATTCAAATTATTTATCCATAAAATTGGTTAATCCCCTGATGTGGTTAGAGTCCCTAGGATCCAATCACTTCCAAGATGCCTTGCCTCTGGTCGCTGCTGCATTGGGGACCAAGTCTTTAAGCACATGAGCACTTGGGGGACATTCCAGATGCAAATAATAACAATCCTCATCCCTGCAGAGTTTCCCAAAATGGTACTCATCTATAGCAAAACACAGTGAAGTTATCATTTTATTCAGAAGCAAAGTGTTTTGTTTCTCCCAATTCAGAGCCCAGGTAAATCTGGGAAGGAGGGTTTGAATTGGCAGAAGGCTTAAATGAGTCCTCTCTCCTGAAATCAGATTTTAAGGTCACATCAATATGAGTGAGGCCTGAAGCAATGATGAGCACCCCCAAGAGTACATGAAATCATGAGGAGAGAAGGCAGAGAGAATACTGCACATCAACAAACATGGATAGCATTCTTGCTTCCAGTAAACATGGCTGATCTCTGGTTCCATCATCTAAATAGCCATTCTTCCATGGGGATGGAACTTGAAATCGTGTAAGTGTGCCTGTACAGTTGTTTGGTTCCTCCCAATTACATTTGGAATGATTTGGCTGGAATTTTCACTTATAGCCAGAGCGTTTTGTCTCTATTAGACAAATGATAATAGAAGAATAAGTATCTAAAGCCAATTGCTCACCTGTTACCCAATTCATTCTGGTAGATATTTGTGATTTGGGGCTTCTCTTCACCCAACTATATTATCATCTGGGAGTTATATAGTATGCAGGGATCAATGAAATAAAGCATCTGCACTGGAGAAAAGAGTACAATAGTGCAGTGGCAAGAACCTAGAAATGGGGCAGCTTAGGAACTCTGTTACTTACAACCAAGAACAAGACAAGTACATAACAGGAAAGAAACTCTTAAGGAATCTGTGGTTGGTTATCTTGCTAAATAAAATCCTGCTGGTGCTGAGGAATATGATACTGCAGACCATGCCTTAAAATGATGAATTTTCTAGTTGAATTATCAATTGTGTTTCCAATGAAATAAAGCCTTGAAAACAAAGCTTTTTAAAACTGCTTTAGAATAGTAAGAAAGAAACTAGGAATTCTAGAATAATGGAGTTCATTGGTTATTTTTCAAGAAAGCTTCAAAGATGAGAATGACTAGCTCCAAATTCTAAATTCTCAATGCACAGCCTGAAATACCAAAATTTCTATGATCATGCTATACCTACATTTGTATGCCTGAAGGAGCCAAGAATCAAATGCAAAGTTTGAATCTATAGTCTGTCAAGTTATAACACTAGGTGAAGTCAGTTAATTACCAGATCTCTTCTGGGAAAGTTAGAGCTTTAATTAGAATAGGTGTGAGTCCAAGAATTGGGGATAAATGGAAAGATTTAGAGGACATTAAATATCTGGAACCCCAAACCCTACAGAACCTAACTTGGTATTTGAATCAGCTCTCCTCCCCCTTGCCTGATGTGGCTATATTTCCCTGACAAAAAGATTTTTTTAAAAGACAATTGCCTCAATTTCCTGCCTCTTATTCCATTATTCTGATTTTTATTTCCCATCACCTTAATTTGTGGACATGATAAGACATATGATATTTTGAAATAACTGTGCTCATTCAAAAACCTGGCAATATTTTAATTATATAGGTTGCTGACCCAAATCTTAATTCAGTAGTGATTATTAATACATTTAATTAAAATAGGATATATTCCTTGATAAAATGAAATTCAAAGATTTAGTAGTTTGAAATGCTAGTGTACATGTATCATTTTTGACCTACTCTTTTGCTATGTTCTCAAGATGGTCAAAAAATATGAAGTGCATACCAGAATTTTTAAAAAAATGCTTTAATAGCTGTTTTTTGTTTTATGTTTGTGTGTGTTTTGTTTGTTTTTCTTTGTACTAACTGGAGAAAATGCAGTTGAACTGAGCTCCTTCATAGGAATAAGAGATAAGGCAGTCATGGTTACCATGAGATAAAGAAAGTAATAGTGATAATTAGATGGTCTAAGATCTTTGGTGGTTCTTAATTGTTCATAGAGTGTCTTAGAGTCATAATACTTAGACAAAACTCTAAGAATCTTAATACTCAGGGTAGGTAAAGATGTGGAAATATATATTAAATACACACATACTTTCCAAAGATATTCCCACATATATATCCAAACCTATGATGGCTCAATACCTTAAAAATGTATACCTTGTGTGACACCAAGATGGTCTAGGATAGAGGTTGAAGAAAGAGGGGATGAAGGAATCAGAAAGCCATTTAGTGGTCCCAGCTGATGGCATATCTGACAACTTGTAGATGCCACTGTCACAGGGGAAGCTGTGTTATTCTAGAAGGAAAAAAAGAATATGAAAGAATCCAAGGGAGAGCTCTTTATGGGTCAGGCCTTGAAGCACCAACTCTCACTTAAGGTACCATTAGAATTCAGTCATGTGACCACACATGTAATTTTAGGAAAGTTGGGATTTAACCTTGATGTTATCCCATAGAGAAGAGGAAATCTGTTTTAGTAAAGATTTAGCAGTTAAAAAGAAAGAAGGTTTTATGAGAGAAGCCTGACTCGAATCACTGTGTTAAATTGTTGCTGACATTCATCCCAATTCCCATACCTGAATGAATTCTCAAACTAAAGTCCCCTATACTCTGAGGAAGCCAGAATATTTTAAGGAATAGCCTGAAATCATATCAAATAAGTGCTTGGTTCATCTTCCTCCTTTCCTTCCTTAAAAATCTATAGGAAATACTATGCTGAGAAACAAAATATTATACATTTTTGGAATTATGAATCACTAACTGATCAGTAAATTTCATCAGGATTGTCCTGGAAATGTTTTACTCTGTGATGCCTCAGTAGACTGGGGCGTCAAGAAGGTAAATGATGAATGAAATGTGGGTCAATAGGACTCTGAACATATCTTTTAGTATTTTCCTAGAGTAGTCAGCTAGAATAGATAGCTTGAAGAGAAATATTTAGGGAATTTAGAAAAATATCACCTTGGCTCCCTGAATGTATGATAAAGGAGAATTACTTTGCTAATATTGATAACACTGGATTTTTTCATAGAAACTATGAAGCAGAGTTCTTTTCCCTACCAAAAGTTAAAATAAATCAAAAGCAGTTTAACATATTTAGAGGATTTTTACATTAGGAAAGTTGGGATTTAACCTTGATGTTATCCCATAGAGACTATATAAATGATTAATACCATCATTAATGACTTAAAGGGACAAATAGTGACTCCTTTCTCTATTTACTTAGCTTTGAACTGAATACAAAAGTTAGATGTGTCATGAAAAGTAACACTAGATTATAGTTACTTTAATAAAAAAGTAAAGCTGATAGGAGATGTTGTCCCAGAGTCCATTTTCTAATTATAAGAAATCCAGATAAATGTTTACTTGGTTTAAATTTGAAATTTATTTTTCTCTCTCCCACTAAGTAAAAAATACCATTTTTTTTTTGGTAGTACTGGGGATTGAACCCAGGGGCATTCTACCTCTGAGTTACACCCCAGCCCTATTTTTTATTTTTTATTTATAAACAGGTCTCTCTAAGTTGCGGAGGCCTCACTAAGTAGCTGAGGCTGGCCGTCAACCCGGATACTTCGGTCTCAGCCTCCCAAGTACAGGGATTATAAGCGTGCTCCACCACGCCCAGCTAAAACACCATTATTTAACAAGACATTGTACCTTTGCCTAGAAGGAGCTTTGCTATACTTCACCAACTTGTCTCAATGTTGCTTCAAATGCTCAGATATGTAGAAACCTTAATCATTCTAATAATTTTACAGTTGAATATACTGTTACCTACATTAACACCATCATTCTGATGGGAATATTAAAGTAGGTCTTAAGAGTCATATCCTGCATAACTTGATATGACCTATACCTGGTGTGGAGAATGCTACTGCCAGAAACAGGTTAATGTTTGCCTAGGAAAGGTGTAAGGGTCATGGAAAGCCATGATCAGAAATGATGAGCTATTTGAAAGCAGCCTGCTCATCCAATGTAAACATTTCTGAGTCTCTTGCAGGTGCCTACTCCTAAATACCCCACTTGTCAAGCAGTGTCTCAAGGATCTTCTGCACATCCTCAGCAGTTTTATTGCTAAC
>PVJS01041082.1:0-18124 GCA_004027185.1 Glis glis
AGGTAGAATGCCCCTGGGTTCAATCCCCGGTACCGCAAAAAAAAAAAAAAAAAAATCTATAGTAATCTCTAGAAGAGTTTTTGCAGACACTGTAATTTTATTCCTTGTCTTTTTTTTGTTGTTGTTGCGGTACTGGGGATCGAACCCAGGGGCATTCTACCTCCGGGCTACACCCTCAGCCCTATTTTTTGCTCTTTATTTTTGAAATAGGGTCTCACTAAGTTGCGGAGGGCCTCCCTAAGTAACTGAGGCTGGCCGCAAACCCGGATCCTCCGGTCTCAGCCTCCCAAGTACTGGGATTACAAGCGTGTGCCACCACGGCCGGCTTATTCCTTGTCTTTTGTAAAATGATCCAAGCCAGGCATGGTGGCCCATGCCTGTAATCCCAGTATTTAGAAGGCTGAGAAAAAAGGATCACAGTTTGAAAGCCAGTCTCACCGATTTAGTGGGGCTCTCAGCAATTTAGCAAGACCATGTTTCCAAATAAAAAATAAAATAGGGCTGGGGGTATAGCTCAGAAGTAAAATGCCAGCCGGGTGCACACCAGTAATCCCAGTCCTTGGGAGGCTGAGACCAGAGGATCCGGGTTCTCGGCCAGCCTCAGCTACTTAGGGAGGCCCTCCGCAAATTAGTGAGACTCTGTTTCAAAATAAAGAATAAAAGCCAGGCGTGGTAGCTCACGCTTGTAATCCCAGTACTTGGGAGGCTGAGACCAGAGGATACGGGTTCGCGGCCAGCCTCAGCTACCTAGTGAGGCCCTCCACAACTTGGCAAGACCCTGTTTCAAAATAAAATTAAAAATTAGGGCTGGGGGTGTAGCTCGGAGATAAAATGCCCTGGGTTCAATCCCCAGTACCACAAAATAAATAAATAAATAAATAAATATAAGTAAAGAATAAAAAATCAGGCTAGGGGTTTAGCTCAGAGGTGGAATGCCCCTGAGTTCAATCCCCAGTGTCTAAAAAAAAAAAAAAAGTAAAATGCCCCTGGGTTCAATCCCCAGCACCCACACACACATGCACACATCGTTCTAATAAATTCCTTTAAAATTTTAGTGAGGACTGGACATGGTGGCACACGCCTATAATCCCAGTACTTGGGAGGCTGAGACAGGAGGATCAAAGGTTCTAGGATGGCCTCAGCAATTGTAGCAACACTCTCAGCAACCTAGCAAGACCCTGATCTTTCCTTTTTGGTAGTACTAGGGATTGAACCCAGGGGCATTCTACCTCCAAACTACACCCCCAGCCCTATTTTATTTTTTTATTTTGAAATAGGGTCTAAGTTGCTAAGGGTCTCAGCTAGGTTGCTGAGGATGGCTTCGAACCTGTGATACTCCTATCTCAGCCTCCCAAGTACTCAGATTACAGGTGTGAAGTACTAGGATTACAGACATGTGCCACTATACCCAAGGAGATCCTGTTTTGTTTTTGCGGTACCGGAGATTGAACCCAGGGGCGTTTTACCTCCGAGCTACACCCCCGGCCCTATTTTTTATACTTTATTTTGAAACCGGGTCTCACGAAGTTGCAGAGGGCCTCACTAAGTAGCTGAGGCTGGCCACGAACCCAGATACTCCGGTCTCCGCTTCCCAAGTACTGGGATTACAAGCATGCGCCACCACGCCTGGCTTTAGGAGACCCTGTTTCAAAATAAAAAATAAACTGGGTATGGTGGCACATACCTGTAATCCCAGTACTTGGCAGGCTGAGAAAGGAGGATCCCAGGTTCGAGGACAGCTTCTCCAAGTAGTGAGACTCTCATCAACCTAGCAAGACCCTGTTTCAAAATAAAAATAAAAAAGAGCCGGGCGTGTATATAAAAAATACTGGGGAGGCTGAGACCAGAGGATCACAGATTCGCGGCCAGCCTCAGCTACTTAGTGAGGCCCTCCGCAACTTAGTAAGACCCTGTTTCAAAATAAAGAATAAAAAATAGGGCTGGGCATGTAACTTGGAAGGTAGAATGTCCCTAGGTTCAATCTCCAGTACTGCAAAAAATAAAATAAAATAAAATTGGGCTGGGGGTGTAGCTCAGAGGTAGAATGCCCCTGGGTTCAATCCCCAGTGCCACAGAAAAGAAAAAGAAGAAAAAGAAAAGAAAAAGAAAAAGAAACATACAACCATACATGGTATATGTACCATGGCAAAAGCATAGATAACCTGGGTATTAGATAATCAAACCAGAATGACTTACATTTCTGGATGAATGAGTTATTTATATAATTTCCCCAATTTCTAACTGGAAACAAACCAACACTTGGGGGGATATCATTCCCTTAGGCTTCAAAAAAAGAAAGAAGGAACAAAATTTGCTAGTCTTCATAAACATTTCTGGTAGTTGGTAAAAAGCTTTTGAATTATTCAGAAAAGCTTACCATATTTCCTTTTAGGAGGCACATTCTGGTAATTTGGGACACGGAATTACTACTCAGCTTTCTGTTAAGTTCTTTCCAAGCACAGCTGACATCCTGTATTTCTTCTGGGCTTTCCAGAGTCATGGTCACAAACCCCTTAAGGAATAGAATTCACATTATGTTTTGTTAAAAAATAATCAGCAACATGACAGTGAAGTTCTAACACTATAGCCCTTCATGACTAACTGCATTTCTTATGACCCAACAGTATAATGTGGCTACTAAAAAATAACTTCTTTGAAACTCTACTGGAAGACTAATGTTTATAGATCACTGAAAGGACCATTCTTCAGTGCATTGCTATTGCAAGGAATATATTTAATTCTAACCATCATGCTTTAAGGGAGAATTAAACAAACCAGAGCACCAAAGAAAGATAACAAAAATCGTGAAGATTAGCCAGGCATGGTGGCGCACACATGTAATCCCAGTACTTGGGAGTCTGAGAGGAGGACAACAGGCTCAAGGACAGCCTCAGAAAGTAGTGAGACTCTCAGTAACCTGGCGAGACCTTGTTTCAAAACAAAAAATAAAAATTGGGCTGGGGGGTGTAGCTCGGAGGTGGAAATGCCCCTGAGTGCAATCCCCAGTAACACACACACACACACACACACACACACACACACACCAAAAAAAAAATTAGTGAAGACTTAAGGAAATGTTGAAGGAGTCAAAGTTAGCTTGGAATGAAAGAACAAAAGAGGAGTACACAAACTTCTTTGAACTTTTCAAGACTATTACCTAAGCAAAAATTACTTGTTCTATAAAGCTTCATTGGATAGCAAAAGGATCAACATGAAGAAGATACAAGGAGGCATTTATCTAACAAATATTTATTGTCTCCTACAGTATGTGCCAAAACTGTACTAAGATGCTACAAATTCAGCAGTAAATAGTCCTTTACCTCATGGAAGTTACATTCTCATGTGCGTGAGTGGGTGGGTTGGGGACAGTAAACAAATAAGCAAGAACACAGAACGTGAGTAATAAGGATCATGAAGAAAAATAAAGCAGGCCTAGGGAAGAGAAAGTAAAGGGAGGAGTAAGCTATTTTTGAGTGGGTCAGGGTGATCAGGAAAGATATCTCTCTGATATGGTAATGTCTGAGCAGAGACCAGAATGAAGTAAAAGAGGAAACCACATAGTTATTAGAGGAGAAGAACATTCAAGGCAATGAAAACTAAGTACAAAGGCCTTGTGGAGGAATAGGTTAATGTACTGAGTAAAATCAATTCGGCTAATGTGGCTGGAGCAAGCAAGATGAGAGTGGTAAGAGATGAAGTCACAAAGGCAGCAAGAGGAATATCCTGTAGGACATTCCCTGCAGGACATTCATGATAAAGACTTTAGATATTTGGTTTAATCTATGAAAAACAATTTTAGCTGGGCGTGGTGGTGCACGCTTGTAATCCCAGTACTTGGGAGGCTGAGACCAGAGGATCCAGGTTCACGGCTAGCCTCAGCTACGTAGTGAGGCCCTCCGCAACTTCGCAAGACTCGGTTTCAAAGTAAAGGCTAAAAAATAGGGCCAGGGGTACCCCGAGTTCAATCCCCGGTACCGCAAAAAAAAAAAAAAGAAAGAAAATATATAAGCCAGGCGTAGTGGTACACGCCTATAATCCTAGTACTTGAGAGGCTGAGATAGGAGGATCACAGGTTCGAGCCCTGATTCAGCAATTTAGCAAGACCCAGTACCACAAAACAAACAACAAACAAAAAAGGGAATACATAGCCAGGCATAGTGGCACATACCTGTAATTCCAGTACTTGGGAAGCTGAGACAAAAGGATCACAGGTTCGAGGCCAGCCTTAACAACTTAGTGAGACCCTTAGCAACTTAGCAAGACCTGCTTCAAAAAAGTTAGGGATGTAGCTCAAAGGCAGAACCCCAGTCCTATTTATCTTTTTTTTTTTTTTTTTTGCGGTACTGGGGCTTGAACCCAGAGGCATTCTACCTCCAAACTACACCCAAAGCCCTATCTTTTATTCTTTATTTTGAAATAGAGTTTCACTAAGTTGCAGAGGGCCTCACTATAGTTGAGGCTGGCTGCGAACTTACCAGTACTGGGATCACAACCACGTGCCACCACGCCTGGCTTTTAATTTAAAACAGGGTCTCACTACAGTTGCTGAGGCTGGCCTCGAACCTGCGATCTTCCTGTCTCAGCCTTCCAAGTACTGGGATCACAGGCATGCACCACCACACCCAGCGTGGCAGGCTTTCTGAATGATGGAAGAGTAATTTTGGGCAGCCTATCTGTGTGGTGGTGAGGAGGGAGCAGAGAGGCAGGGCAGGCTAAGCTGCATGTGATTTATTTGGTATAGTACCAATGAATTCAGCTGGATCATCTGATGGTTTCCACCTGGCAGATATTAATAGTTGAGCCAAATGCCATATTGCTGGGAGTAATGTATTATACCCAACTCTATTTCTCCATATATATACATATATATGTATATATGTATGTATATATCTTTTTAAAAATCAGAATCAAGGGTGGCATGGTTGTACACACCTGTAATCCCAGTACTTGGGAGGCTGAGACAGGAGGATTGCAGGTTTAAGGGCAGCCTCAGCAACTTAGTGAGTACTTCAGCAACTTAATGAAATTCTGTTTCAAAATAAAAATAAAATAGGGCTGGGAGTGTAGCTCAGCGGTAGAATGCCCTGGGCTCAATCCCCAATACCACCAAAAAAAAAATCAGAATGTAGTTAAGGTTCATATTACATTTGGTTGTTGTCTCTTTTAGTTTGGAACTGAGCCGGGTATGGTGGCGCACACTTATAATCCCAGTACCTGGGAGGCCGAGACAGGAGGATCGCAGCTTTGAAGCCAGCTTCAGCTACTTAGGCCCTCCACAACTTAGTAAGACCCTGTTTCAAAAATAAAGAATAAAAAATAGGGGTGGGGGTTGTAGCTTGGAGATAGAATGTGCCCTTGGGTTCTATCCCCAGTACCACAAAAAATTTGTGTGTGTGTGTGTGTCTGAGGATGGAGCCCAGGGGCATTCTACCTCTAAGTTACACCCCACCCCGCCCTATTTTATTCTTTTATTTTGAAACAGTGTCTCACTAAGTTATGGAGGTCTTCACTAAGTAGCTGAGGCTGACTGTGAACCTGCAATCCTCCTGTCTCAGCCTCCCAAGTATTGGGATTACAAGCGTGCCCCACCACGCCTGGCTACATCTTTTATTATTTCTCCAGACACTGATTTTGTGAAGAATTCAGATCAGTTACTAGTAGGCAACCTCACCATCTGGAATTGTCTGATTTCTTTTCTTTGTGCATCATTTACTTTTGCCTTTACCCAGAGTCAAACTGGAAGTAATGTCAAAGCTTGATTTTTATATTCAGGCTAAATATTTTTCGTAAGAGTAGTTTATATGTTAATATTGTGTACTTCATACTGAATTTTATCAGGAGACATAAATCATATTATTCCAATACTAGTAATGATTAGTTCGATCACTTGTTTGATGGCAACTGTCATATATTCCCATTATTTTATTTTATATATTTTTATTTATTATTTTATTATTTTATTATTTTACTTATTTATTTTTTATTTATTTATTTTTTGGTACTGGGGATTGAACCCAGAGGCATTCTACCTCCTAGGTATACTCCCAGCCCTATTATTTATTTATTTATTTAGAAACAGAGTCTAAGTTGCGGAGGGCCTTCCTAAGTTGCCGAGGCTGGCTACAAACCTGTGGTCCTCCTGTCTCAGCCTCCCAAGTACTGGGATTACAAACATGTGCCACCACACCCGGCTCTTTATTTTATTTTATTTTGTGGTACTGGGGATTGAACCAGGGGACATTCTAACTCTGAGCTATATCACCAGCCCTTTTTATTTTTTGGTTTTAAAACAGGGTCTCAGTAGGTTGCTGAAAGTCTTGCTAAATTACTGAGGCTGGCCTTGAACCTGCAATCCTCCTGTCTCAGCCTCCCAAGTATTGGGATTACAGGCATGCACCAACATGCCAGGCATCCGATGTGGTATGTTTTGGTATGTGATACCAACCTGGCAGTACATCATGCCAGTCAATGTTATACACACATACCCCTCCACACATACAGACAGTCCTTACTTTTATAGGCTACTATATTAACTACACAGAATCTATTTCTCAGATTGCATGATTCCATGGCAACTAACAAAATGAAGAATAGGTTCTGGTATGCAAGTTTCAGTTAGCGCAGTATTGTGCAAAGTGAGAATTTCCTATACTTCACTCCACATAGACATTTTTGGGATAATGAAGCAAATATGAATATGGACAAGATAGATACTAGATGATTAATATAGAATTGTTAGCAATTTCATAGGTGAGACTATAATATTGTGATTATGTAGAACATCCTTATTCTTTTTTTGACACTGGGGATTTAGCCTCAGTGGTAGAGAACTTGCCTAGCATCATAAGAGCCTGGGTTCAATCCCCAGCACCAGACAAAAATAAAAGACATAAAGCAACCAGATGAGGTTACGCACAACTCTTTTTTTTTTTTTTTTTGCGGTACTGGGGATTGAACCCAGCAGCATTCTACCTCCGCGCTACACCACCGGCCCTATTCTTTATACTTTATTTTGAAACCGGGTCTCACGAAGTTGCGGAGGGCCTCACTAAGGAGAGAGAGAGAGAGAGAAACAGGTAGAGAGAGAGAGAGAGAGCTGAGGCTGGCCGCGAACCCAGATCCTCCGGTCTCCGCCTACCAATGTACTGGGATTACAAGCATGCGCCACCACGCCCGGCGACGCACAACTCTTATCCAAGTAATTGGGAGGCTGAGACAGGAGGATGGCAAGTTCAAGGCCAGTCTCAGCAACTTAGTGAGACCCTCAGGAACTGAGTGAGAATCTGTTTCAAAATTTAAAAAAGGACTGGGGATGTACTTCAGAGGTAGAATACCCCTGGGTTCCATTCCCAGGACAAAAAAAAAAAAGCAAATGCAAATGTAACTATATTAACAATTACTGAATCTAGAGAGGGATGGTATATCTACTGAACTAGTCTTTAAATTTTTTTTTGTGGTACTGGGTGTAGATGCCACAATTTGGAAAATGTGCTTGTCAAAAAAAAATTGAGTGGCAGAGGAAAATGAATGATAAGACCAATTTCTAATATAGCAAAACAGTTTTTTTCTACACAGAAAGCAGAGTATATGAAGGGAATAATGCAACATGGTTCAATTTTAACCTCTTCTCAACGAAATACAAATTTCTCACAGATTTCTACCTTATCAGAAGTGATCAAAGATCGTGGTTCAAAGCTTGATGCACCAGAAATGTGGGCTAATGCTGCAGCCAATGCATCTACTGCCCCTTTCTCCTCTATGAGTCTCTGAGCTGATGGTCGGAAAAAATCAACAGCAGCATAAGAAACAGAAGCCAGAGACCTATGGTTTAAAAATAGCAAATTTTCTTGGTCAAGACACAAGGAAAAAAGGAAAGGTAAGAGAATAAATGGGAAAAGAGTAATGTTTTCATATTTTAATGTAACTAAATATCTGCTGGTAAAACTGGTGATTAAAATTTTTCTGATATTTCAACTAGGAGAGCTTAAAGATGAACAGCCTAATACAAAAGAAAAAATTATTCAGCAAGGTCAGAAAGCATACCTGATGGCATCCATGCTTTTAGATTTAACTAAATCCATTGTAGAAGGAACACCTACACGTTTAAAAGTAATTCCCTGAAAATGAAAGAATTACATTAAAGAAAAACGGAAGTCGTTATAATTCCTAAACTAATAGTTTGTTGAATTTCCATTTTTTGGACTTAAAAGATTTCCAAGCCCTAGCAGATTAAAAGATCTGCTTTGTCTATAAATCAACTATTATAAATTCCAAAAAGAGAAAAAGAATTTTTTGAATTGCCCCTTAACTACAATTATGAATTTCACTTGTAAAACAAAGCTGATTTTAAAAAAGATAAAGATATTGTTTAACTCTATTACCTTTTTTCTTATTACCCCATCTCACTTTATAAAGTATATGAGATAGTATATAAAAACATATATAATAAAAATAGGAAAAAATGTGAAGTACTACAAAAATTCCAGAACCAAAGAAAATGAACAAATTTTTAATAGAAACCGGCTATTATACCATTATCAATATAACTTTAACACCAAATAATGTCATAGTCTACCAATTTTAATGCTGGACTGTTACACCAAAATCACAACACACTTCTGATTTCAAGGGAGAAATTCAAGGGAAAATAAGAAAGTCAACTCTTCTGTCTTCACAATGAAGGCTGTATTAAAACAGTCTTGCAGCTGATATAAATTTAGCTCTCCACATGCTTCACATCCAATGCAGCTTAAACTGAGAAAAGTTAGGAAGATCTATTTGTGAGAACAAATATAAAAAAAGCTCTTTTCTACGGCACCATTTAGATAATAAGCCTGAAATAATTTAAATTTACTTACTGCTTTCTGTTCCACATATCTTAGTTGACCTCTTTCTCTAGGTTGATAAAAACATATACAAATTCCTGTGCGGCCAGCTCTACCTGTTCGTCCAGAACGGTGAATATAGGACTCAACATCCTAAAAAAAGACAAAATACTTTTAAAAAATGTGACAAGCTCTAAAGTCATTACAGCATCCAAATAATAATGCTAATAATGAGAAGAAGAAAAATTAAAATTTTTACTTCAATCACATTAAACTTTTCGACATCCCAAATAATTTACATGCTAGAATTTTGGGGTAAAGGTGATATGATTTAAAAGCTTTTTATCCACCTACCTTAGAGTTCTTTATGTACAACTTTTTTTTTTTTTTTTTTGCGGTACCGGGGATTGAACGCAGGGGCGTTCTACCTCCGCGCTACGCCCCGGCCCTATTTTTTTTTTACACTTTATTTTGAAACCGGGTCTCACGAAGTTGCGGAGGGCCTTACTAAGTAGAGACAGAGAGAGAGAGAGAGAGAGAGAGAGAGAGACACAGTGAGAGAGCTGAGGCTGGCCGCGAACCTGGATCCTCCGGTCTCCGCCTCCCAAAGTACTGGGATTACAAGCGTGCGCCACCACGCCCGGCTATGTACAACTTTTTGCGTGTGTGTGTGGTACTGGGGATAGAACCCAGGGGCATTCTACCTCTAAGCTACACCCTCAGCCCTATTTTATTCTTTTATTTTCAACAGGGTCTCGCTAAGTTGCAGACGGCCTAACCTGCCGAGGCTGACCGCGAACCTGAGATCCTTCTGTCTCAGCCTCCCAAGTACTAGGATTACAAGCGTGCACCACCACACCTGGCCTGTAAGTGAAGCCTCTGGAAGCTCTCTTTTCAGATTGTTTCTTTTGCTGCACAGAAGCTCTTTAATTTAATGATATCCTATTTATTGATCCTCATTTTCTCTTTTTTTTGGTGGTACTAGAGATTGACCCAGTGGCATTCTACTCTGAGCTATACCCTCAGCCCTATTTTATTTCTTATTTTGTGTGTATGTGGTACTGGGGATTGAACCCAGTGGCATTCTACTTCTGAGCTACACCCCCAGCCCTATTTTATTTTTATTTTGAAACAGGGTCTCACTAGGTTGATGAGAGTGCCACTACTTGCTGAAGCTGTCCTCAAACTTGAGATTCTCCTGTCTCAGCCTTCCAAGTACTGGGATTATAAGCATGTGCCACCACGCCCAGCTTCTTACAACTTTTTATAATTCCCTTGCATGATTTTGTTGATCCAAGCTTTTTTTTTTTTTTTGCGGTACCGGGGATTGAACCCGGGGGCGTTCTACCTCCGTGCTACACCCCCGGCCCTATTTTTTATACTTTATTTTGAAACCGGGTCTCACGAAGTTGCGGAGGGCCTCATTAAGTAGAGAGAGAGAGACAGGGGGAGAGAGAGAGAGAGAGAGAGAAAGCTGAGGCTGGCCGCGAACCCGGATCCTCCGGTCTCCGCCTCCCAAAGTACTGGGATTACAAGCATGCACCACCACGCCCGGCTTGATCCAAGGTTTAAATTCAATAATGAAGTTAATCATTGACAAGAGGATCAGATCCTGATTAATTTAACACTATACTAACAAGAAACAGTTAAGAGCAAGAAATAAATGATGTATTTTTCACATCCTAAGCAATATTGTAAATTAAGCAGCAATGCTGTAAATTAGACAGCAACTTATAATAATGCTCTTGTTTTCCCCAAATCAAATCCAATTTCCTACCTGTGGAGGAGAACTTTGAATCACCAGGTCAACCTCAGGAATATCCAAACCACGGGCAGCCACATTGGTTGCCACCAAAACTTTAAAACTACCTTCTCTGAAGCCTTTGAGTGTAATTTCTCTTTGTGACTGTGCAATGTCCCCATGTAAACACTGGGCATTCTATTTGGAAAAAAGGGGAAAAATTAAGTGTATAATCATAGTTGCAATTGATAACATCCTAAAACCATCCCGTCTGTGCTTTTTGTATTGTTGCTTTAATACTTGTAACAATGCATTTATACTTATTTACTTATTTATTTTTGTGGTGCTAGGGATTGAACCCAGGGGCATTCTACCTTCCAAGCTACACCCCCAGCCCTACTTATTTTTTTATTTTGAGACAGCATCTCACTATGTTGCTGACAGCCTCACTAAGTTGATGAAGCTGGCTTCGAACCTGTGATCATCCTGTCTCAGTCTCCCAAGTACTGGGATTACAGGCATGTGCCACCATGCCCAATTCTGAAGGCTCTCTTTTCAGATTGTTTTTGCTGCACAGAAGCTCTTTAATTTAATGCCGTCCTATTTATTGATCATTATTTTCTCTTTCTTTTTGGTGGTACTAGAGATTGAACCCAGGGGCATTCTACTCTGGGCTATACCCCCAGCCCTATTTTTTATTCTCTATTTTGAAAGAGGGTCTCACTAAGTTGTGGAGGGCCTCACTAAGTAGCTGAGGCTGGCCGTGAACCTGGATCCTCCGGTTTCAGCCTCCCAGGTACTGGGATTACAAGCGTGCGCCACCATGCCCAGCTCAGCCTCAGCTAATTAGCAAGATTCTTGGCAACCGAGCAAGACCCTGTTTCAAAACAAAAAAATAAAAAAGCCTAAGGGGATAGCTCAGAAATACAATGCCCCTGAGTTCAATCCCCAGTACACACACACACACACAAAAGGACTGGAGCATGTACAAATATGTAAATATAAATCCCACTATTATATATAATCATAATGCACCAATAAATAAAAAAGAACCAGGCATGGTGGCATGTGCCTATAATTGCAATACTTGGGAGACTAAGACAGGAAGATCACAAGTTCGAGGACAGCCTCAGCAAGTAGTGAGACTCTTAGCAACCTAGCGAGACTCTGTTTCCAAAACAAAAAATTGGGCTAGGGGGTATAGCTCTGAGGTAGAATGCATGTGGGTTCAATCCCCAATATCATCCTAAATAAATAAATAAGAAAAATAATAACCGGGCATGGGGGCGCACGTTTGTAATCCCAGTACTTGGGAGGCTGAGACAGGAGGATCTCAGGTTTGCAGCCAGCCTCAGCTACTTAGTAAGGCCCTCTGCAACTTAGTGATACCCTGTTTCAAAATAAAGTATAAAAATTAGGGCTGGGGGTGTAGCTCGGAGGTTGAATGCCCCTGGGTTCAATCCCCAGTACTGCAAAAAAAAAAAACAGAAAAATAATAAAAAAGATTTAAAATACAAAAATGACTAGAGACACTGATGTAAGGATTAATGGCACTTATTATCACTGGATACTACCATCACAAAGATAAAAGAAACTAGACTTCATATACTTCTTGCTAGAAGCACAAAACTTATGAGGTAGTTTTGCCCTAAACAAACCTAAATTTTCAGAAATCATAGAAGACAGAGAAACATGTTAAATGACATCATGGGGAAGACTTATAGATTCATATAAGAAGGGAATTTATAGAAACTTTGATTCATAAACAACAACAAAAATTACAAGGAAGAATAGATGAAGAAGAAACCCATATATCAACCAAACATAATAAAATCATACAATGTAAGAACAATAAAAGAAAAAAAATTTTTTTTTTGCAGTACTGGGGATTGAACCCAGGGGCATTCTACCTCCGAGGTACTTCCCCCAGCCCTATTTTTTATTCTTTATTTTTGAAACAGGGTCTCACTAAATTGTGGAGGGCCTCACTAAGTAGCTGAGGCTGGCCGTAAACCTGCGATCCTCCTGTCTCAGGCTCCCAAGTACTGGGATTACAAGCGTGTGCCACCACACCGGCATAAAAGAAAATTAAATGGCAATTGAATATTTGAACCCAAATTAATATTTGAAAGTATTGATTACTATTAATTTTTTAAATGATAAAAATATTGTGGAGTTTGTTTTTATGGTGGTACTGGGGATTGCACCCAGGGGTGTTCTACCTCCAAGCTACACCCTCAGTCCTATTTTATTTTTATTTTGAAACAAGGTCTTGCTAAGTTATTTGTTGCTGGCATCAAACCTGCCATCCTCCTGTGTCAGCCTCCCAAGTACTGGAATTACAGGCATGTGCCTCTGTGCCGGGCTTGTTTTTTGTGGTGCTAGAGTCTAACCCAGAGCCTCCCACATGCTAGGCAAATTATCTACCACCCTGAGCCTGGTTTGTTTTTTTAACCCTTTTCTTTTAGAGCTATATACCCAGATATTTATCAATAATGGTACCTATGCAATGATGATATCTGGAGTTCGCTTCAAAATAATTCTGGAAGAAGAAATGGGTAGGCATATAGATGAAATAAGCTAATTATTAAAGCTGGAGGATGAATATATAGGGCTCATTACATTATTTTGCTTCATTAATTCAATAGATACTTATTTTGTGGTACTGAGGATTGAACCAAGGATCATTCTACCTCTGATCTACACCCCCAGCCTTATTTTATAATTTTTTATTTTGAAACAGGGTCTCACTGAGTTGCTGAGGGCCTCACTAAATTGCTGAGGCTGGCCATGAACCTGCATCCTCCTGTCTCAGCCTCCCAAGTACTGGGATTACAGGCATGTGCTACCATGTCCAGCTTCAATAAGTATGTCATTCACTCTTATAACACAACTCTAAATCATTACCCATTCATACCAACAGAAATTAATTTTGCTTCAACTTTATATATTCTAGATCACATTTACAAAATATTAAAAAACACTAATAACAGCCGGGAGTGGTATATATTCTAGATCACATTTACAAAATATTAAAAAACACTAATAACAGCCGGGCGTGGTGGCACACACTTATAATCCCTGTAGTCGGGAGGCTGAGACAGGAGGAATGTAGGTTCGAGGACAGCCTGAGCAAGTAATGAGGTGCTTATCAACCTAATGAGACCTTGTTTCAAAATAAAAAACAAAATAGGGCTGGAGGTATAGCTCAGAGGTAGAATGTCCCGAGTTCAATCCCCAGTACAAAAAAAATTGACACAATTCTCTCCTAACATCGTGTTGTAAACCTTAAAATTAAACAATAAAATTATTTTTTATTTATTTTTTGTGGAACTGGGCATTAAACCCAAAGACATTCTACCTCTGAGACACACCCTGGCCCCAATTTTTTAATTTTATTTTGAAATAGGGTCTCAGTAAGTTGCTGACAGCCTCACTAAATTGCTGAGGCTGGCCTTGAACCTGTAATCCTGTCTTAGCCTCCCAACTCCTGAGATTACAGGCATGCACCACCATACCCAGCAAAAAATTTGTGTGTGTGTGTGGGGGGTGCTGGGGATTCCAGGGGCATTCCACCTCTGAGCTACACTCCTACCCCATTTTATTTTTATTTGGAAACAGGGTCTCACCAAGTTGCTGAGAGCCTCATTAAGTTGCTGAGGCTGGCTTCAAACCTGTGATCCTCCTGTCTCAGCCTCCCAAGTACTGGGATTACAGGCGTGCATCACCATGCCCAGTTCAAAATTTATTTTTTAAAATTTTAGTTGGGTATGGTGGCGCATGACTGTAACCCCAGTACTTGGGAGGTTGAGAGAGAAGGATCACAAGTTCAAGGATAGCCTCAGCAAATAGTGAGACCCTGTCTCAAAATAAAAATTAAAATAAGGCTGGGGGTGCAGCTCGGAGATAGAATGCCCCTGGATTCAATCCCCAGTACCACAAAAAAAAAAAAAAAAAAAAAAAGGCTGGATACAACTTCTTTCTGAATTAGACTCAATTCTGAGAATGACTATGAAATCTGGTCCACAGAGGACAATTATCATATTTGCTCAGCAATTTATCCCATAATCTCAATTAAAGAAAGCATGAACCGAGCGTGGTGGCACACACCTGTAATCCTAGTTCTTGGGAGGCTGAGACAGGAGGATTGCAGGTTTGCGGCCAGCCTCAGCAACTTGTGAGGCCCTTCACAACTTAATGAGACGCTGTTTCAAAATAAAGAATAAAAACATCCGACTGGGGGTGGAGCTCAGAGGTAGAATGCCCCTGGGTTCAATCCCAAGTACTACCAAAAAAAAAAGCATGAAAAAAGACTTACCTGTTTTATGTGCGGATTCATGGCCATTTCAGTTACATTTTTCTTGGTCTCACAGAAAATAATAGCCCTCCCTTCAGATCCACTGTACACTTGAAGGACATCTCCAATAACTGCTGGCCTCTGAGACCAGTGGCACTGGATGGCCAAATGCTTTGAGGAAAGAAAAGGTGAAATATCTGCTTCATCAAAACTATTAAAAATTTTTTTTCTTGTATTTCTTTTTCTACCTGGTCAGGAATTGACCTTCTGGGAGACTATATGGCAGAAACACTCTTTTTTGTGTGTGTGTATGTGTGTTACTGGGGATGGAACCCAGGGGCATTCTACCTCCGAGCTACACCCCCAGCACTATTTTTTAGTCTTTATTTTGAAACAGGGTCTCACTAAGTTGCAGAGGGCCTCACTAAGTAGCTGAGGTTGGCTGCGAACCTGCAGTCCTCCTGTCTCAGCCTCCCATGTACTGGGATTACAAACGTCCGCCACCACACCCGGCTGCAGAAACTCTCTTCAATCACATTTAAAAACAAATATATGAGCTGGGCGTGGTGGCGCGTGCTTGTAATCCCAGTACTTGGAAGGCTGAGACTGGAGGATCCGGGTTCGCGGCCAGCCTCAGCTACTTAGTGAGGCCCTCCCCAACTTAGTGAGACGCTGTTTCAAAATAAAGAATAAAAAAAAATAGGGCTGGGGTTGTAGCCCGGAAAATTCCCCTGCGTTCAATCCCCAGTATCACAAAAAAAAAAATATATGGCCACCAATATGTGAAAAGATAAACAACTGTAGTATATCAAACAACAGAATACTATTCAGCAATTAAAGAAACCAACTACTAATAATGTGAAAAATATAGATGAATCTCAAAAAATATGCTGAGTACCCGGGCGAGGTGGCGCACGCTTGTAATCCCAGTACTTTGGGAGGCGGAGACCGGAGGATCCGGGTTCGCGGCCAACCTCAGTGCGCATGCGCGCGCGCACGATATCTCTCTCTCTCTCTCTCTCTCCCTCTCTCTCTCTACCTAGTGAGGCTCTCCGCAACTTTGTGAGACCCGGTTTCAAAAATAAAGCATAAAAAAATAGGGCTGGGGGTGTAGCGCGGAGGTAGAACGCCCCTGCGTTCAATCCCCGGTACCGCAAAAAAAAAAAAAAATATGCTGAGTACATGAAGCCTTATAGAAAGAGTACATACAGTATAATTCCATTTATATGAAGTTCTAGAGTAGGCAAAACTATTCAATGGTGGGGAAAAAAATCAGAACAGTGGTTGTCTCTGATTGGGGGAGTCTGGGAAGGGGCACAAGGAGACTTTCTGGGATGACAGAACTGATATATTGTTCCTCTCTGAAACTCATGTTCAAAACTGCCCCCAATGTAACAGTGTTAAGAGGGATCAACTTGCACTCCTGCTTTCTCCCAAGAGCTGAAGCAGCAAGAGGCCCTTTCAAAAGCCAAGCAGGAGCCAGCGCCCTGCTCTTGGACTTTGTAGCCTCCCGAACCACGAGCTAAAATGAGCCTTCATATCACCCAGTATCAGGTATTGTTATAGCAACAGAAAATGAACTAAAACAGAAGTTCTTCTAGAAAAATGGCAAGAGGTGTGTACACCTTTCGGTCTGTATAAAAGCAGAGATATTGTCTGTATAAGATTATAACTTACAAACATAATAAGGTAGAAATCCATTTTTTTTTTTGCGGTACTGGGGATTGAACCCAGGGGCACTCTACCTCTGAGTTACACCCCCAGCCCTATTTTTTCTTCTTTATTTTGAAACAGGGTCTCACTAAGTTGTGGAGGGCCTCACTAAGTAGCTGAGGCTGGATGCGAACCTGCAATCCTCCAGTCTCAGCCTCCCAAGTACTGGGATTATAAGCACACGCCACCCAAGTACTGAGATTACAAGCGTGTACCACCACGCCCGGCCGGAAATCCATTTATGATAAAAAATATTTGATATATTGGTAAAGGTTTGGGTTATACACATGTATAAATGTGTCAAAACTAAGCAACTATACACTTAATCATTGCACATAAATCTTATCCTAAAAAACTAAATATTGCCAGGTGTGGTGTCGCACGCTTGTAATCCCAGTTCTTGGGCGCCTGAGACAGGAGGATCACAGGTTCGTGGCCAGCCTCAGCAACTTATCAAGGCCCTCAGCAACTTAGTGAGATCCTGTTTCAAAATAAAAAATAAAATAGGGCTGGGGGGTGTAGTTCAGAGATAAAATGCCCCTGGGGTTCAATCCCCAGTACCACAAAAAACCCTAAATATTATATAGATGAAGCTCAAAAACATACTAAGGGAAAGAAATCAGACACAAAACATTACATATTATATAGTTACATTTATATGAAATATCCAGAACAGAGAGATCCACAGAGACAGAAAGAAGATTGGTGGTTGCCAGGGTTTCCTTCTGGGGCAATGAAAATGGTTTGGAACTACATAGAAGTAATGGTTGTACATCATAAATGTACTAGATGACACTGAGTTGTACACTTTAAATAAAATGTTTAGAGTCTTAAGCCAAGTATGTGGCACATGCCTATAATCATGGCTATTTGGGAAGCTGAAGCAAGAGGATCATGATCATAAGAACTGTCTGGGCAACATAGCAAACACCCCATCTCAAAAAAAAAAAAAGCAAAGAAAATGTTGGGAGCCAGGTGTGGTGGCACAACACCTATAATCCCAGTACTTGTTTTTTTGGTTTTTTTTTTTTTGCAGTACTGAGGATTGAACCCAGGGGTATTCTACCTCTGAGCGTTAACACCCCCAGCCCTATTTTCTATTCTTTATTTTGAAACAGTCTCGCTAAATTGTGGAGGGCCTAACTAAGTAGCTGAGGCTGGCTTTGAAGCTGCGATCCTCCTGTCCCAGCCTCCCAAGTACTGGGATTACAAACGTGCGCCACCACGCCCGGCTCTAATCCCAGTATTTGGGAGGCTGAGACAAGAGGATCGGAGGTTAGATCGAAGCTAGCTTTAGCAAATTAGAGAGATCCTCAGTGACTTGGTGAGACCCAATTTGAAAATAAAAAAAATTAGCCAGGCGTGGTGGCGCACGCTTGTAATCCCAGTACTTTGGGAGGCGGAGACCAGAGGATCGGGGTTAGCGGCCAGCCTCAGCTCTCTCTCTCTCTCTCTCCGTCTCTCTCTCTCTCTCTCTCTCTACCTAGTGAGGCCCTCCGCAACTTCGTGAGACCCGGTTTCAAAATAAAGTATAAAAAAAAAAATAGG
>PVJS01041083.1:0-18127 GCA_004027185.1 Glis glis
TCTCTCTCTCTCTCTCTCTCTCTCTCTCTCTCTCTCCCTGTCTCTCTCTCTACTTAGTGAGGCCCTCCGCAACTTCGTGAGACCCGGTTTCAAAATTAAGTATAAAAAAATAGGGCGGAGGGTGTAGCGCGGAGGTAGAACGCCCCTGCATTCAATCCCCGGTACCGCAAAAAAATAAATAAATAAATAAAATAAATAAATAAATGGCCCGGGCTGGATAAGCAGAGGTAGAAGAGGATGTGTAGAGATCAAGTTAAAAATTATCTTGAAGGTAAAGCCAAAAGTTTTGTGGAGAGATGGAATTTGGGGTGTGAAAGAGAAGAGGCCAGGATGACTCCAAGGGTTTTATCCAAATAACTGAGAAAATGCTGGCACCTATACTGACATGGGGGGCACACTGGAGAAGACACATGCAGGGCAAAGAGGAGGTACTGATCGATTTAAGCACGCAGTAGGTTCCCCCTGCCCATGTCTGTGTTGGTATTGCCTGGCTGGCCTCTCTGGGCGTTTCCTGCTGAAATTTCCCAAAATTGTCATGGAAAAGAAAACAGTAAATCTGCTCTCTTCATCACAGAGCTAATTCTGCCCTAATTCTACCCATCTAATGGACCTTTCCAAGAAAATTAAACTAACATTTAGCGAATGCCTATTACACCAAGTTCTTTCACAAAAATAGTTTCATTTAAACATAAGTATCCCCCTTGGTGGAAAGAATGTTAAGTGGTGGGTGAGAGGATTGTGCACATCTATTCTCAGCTCCATATCCAGGGGCATCTACCTGGGCGCTTGCAATGGCCGTGGGAAGTAGTTACACAATGGAAACTGGAAAATGCTACAGATTGAGGATGTCCTCTTCCCACACCCAGCTCCACAGCCAGTGACTTAATGTTTATCAGCACACTACTGATTCTATTTTTATTTTGTGAAAAAGAAAACTGAGGTTCTAAGAGTCACATCACCTGCCCAGTTACAGAGTCAGGACCCGAGTGTCTTGACCCATTGTTTTACATGTTTTCTCTTCTAATCCTTTAACAACTCTATGAAGGAAATATAATTGCTATTCTCTTAAGGATAGGAAACTAATGGTTTAAGAAGTTAGAAACTTACTAATAATCCAATGTTAGTCTAGTTGATATTAGAATCCAGTCACTCAAAACCTACAAATTCTAACTACCAAAGTTTTCCTTTGTCAAGGTAAATCAAACCCACCATTAATTTTCATTATAATGCAGAAGGACTAAAAAGGAATGAAGTTATCAAAGGCGCAGCAAATTCAATAAATATAAAAGGAGATCTCAATATTAAAAAGAATGACACTTTTCCAATACTCCAGGAAAATTCCTCGGGAGAGGTGAAATTGTGGGAAATGTTTTAATTGTAGATGACACCACATCCTGCACATAGGGGACATTTCAATTTAGGGTGTGGCTGGAGGGAAAACTTCAAGGCAAAAGTATGATGATCTGATGGAGGGAGTGGTGCCAATGTACACCTCAGAACAGGGAAGACCCTCTGGGGAATCAGAAAACAATGGAAGTGAGGTTTCCTGTGTGCTTCAGCAAAGGGCTTTGAAGTGGAAATAACAAACTAAACAAAAAGCAAAACAGATTTCACTTTACATCTCAAAAATTGATATTCCAAGCCAGGCATAGTGATGCCTGCCTGGAATCCCAGTGCTTCAGTGGCTGAAACTTGAGGGTCGCAGGTTCCAGGCCAGCCTCAGCAACTTAGTGAGGCTTCAGCAACCTAGTGAGACCCTGTTTCAAAATAAAAAGTAAAATAGGGCTGGGGAGGTAACTTGGAGGTAGAATGATCCTCGGCTCAAACCCTAGTACCACAAATACATATATATTTGATATATATTTTTTTTAATTTTGTTCTCTGTTGCTTAATGAAATAATATATTTTCTTGACCATCTGCTAGGTAAAAATATATATAATAAAGGTATTCTATAATATATATAATATATAACAATATATGTGAAGCATATGAGATATATATATATATATGTGTGTGTGAAGTATAATAAGATATATATGTATATATGTGAAGTAATAAGTAGCCTCCTATGTATTTGCCCCTTCACCCCATCACCCACGAGTCTCATTTAAGCAGCCTCTCCCTGTCAGATGTTGGCAAGAACAGCTCTGGGCTGTCCTGGAGTTTTTTCAGTCCCCGTCCGTGTGCCTTCCGGCCTGAAACTTCAAGGAATTCCTCCCACCTGCTGTAAAATGGTGCTTAAAGGAAAGTTCTTAGAGATGTGGTGCTAATGGAAAAATGGCTCCAATTAGTGTGTTTGAAGTTTCCAAGAGAGAAAACTGGGGCTACACAAAGTCAAAATATTTTGGAACCCACACAGAATTCCTAGCTCCTATGTAATTTTCCCCTTTTCAAAATTAAAGTAAATTTCTCATTATCCCCCTCCAAAAACGGACCAAGTAGAGCTTTTTCTTAAATGTCATGTTTTAAAAGTAAAAGTCATAGATTTTTAAATGGAAATTATTGAACGGCCTTAAATGGCACTGCGCATGTCATTAAACCATGCCTCTTCCTAATTGCCTCTAAGAACTCTGCTCCTGTCCACAAAGGGACATTGAGCTGAAAGTTCGTGACACTCCCCGATGCAAACTCTTTCATCATAAAGTTATAGAAAGAACCAAGTCTCTCTCATAAAAGATTTTCAGAGTTCTGGGATTTTTTTTTTTTTGTAGTGTTAATTGCTGAGTGATCTGTTACAGGTTAAATTGTATCCTCCGAAAATTCCTATCCCCCTGCGCCTCAGAACGGGATCTTCTTTGGAAACAGAATCCTTGCAGATGTAATTAGTTAACATGCAGTCTGAATAGAATATGGCGGACCACTAGTGCCATATGACCAGTGTCCTCATAAAGAAAGGAAACTGGACACGGCCTGCAGAGAGGACACCAGGGGAAGAGGACGGTGGAGGTCAGGGCGATGGATGCGCAAGCCAAGGAATGTTGGAGGTCAACAGCCTGACCTGGGGGACAGGCGGGGACAGATGCTCCCTCGCAGCCAACTCCTTGACTGTGGCCTTCCAGCCTCCAGAACTATGACAATCCATTGCTGTTGTTTAAAGTCACCTGCTCTGTGGCACTTTGTAGTGGCAGCCCTAGAAGACACACAGTAGTTCCCTTTGCCCTGACTTCTTGGGCACATCCCCTCAGTCTCACACATTTATTAACAAAGTAAAATTATAGGTGAGTGTGGTGGCACACACCTGTAATCCCAGTACTTGAGAGGCTGAGACAGGAGGATCACAGGTTCGAAGCCATCCTCAGCAATTCAGTGAGGCTCACATCAACTTAGTGAGACCCTGTTTCCAAATAAAAAAAATACAATAAAATAGGGCTGGGGGTGTAGCTCAGAGGTAGAATGCCGTAGGTTCAATCCACAGCACCACAAAAAAATTTTATATAGAAGTATATATATACATAAGTATATATTATATAATTTATTATATATAATTATATAGTATTTGGGTTTTATATTATATTTTATATATTTAAATATATTATAGATGTATGATACGATATATAAATATATAATATATATGAATACATACACATATATATACTATATATATAGTACACACTCTCTCTATATATATATATTGTGTGTGTGGTGCTGGTATTGAACCCGGGACAGTCTACCTCCAAGCTACACTCCCAGCCCAATTTTATTTTTTTATTTGGAAACAGGGTCTAAGTTGCTGAGAGCCTCACTTAGTTCCTGAGGCTATCCTCAAACCTGAGATCCTCCTGTCTCAGTCTCCCAAGTACTGAGATTACAGGTGTATACCACCACATCTGGCTATTTATATTTTTATATTATATATGTTTAAATTATACAAATGTATAATATATGCTATATATTATATAATATGCATATATAATTTGTGAAATGATACTCCTTTTCAGGAAATTTTGTACATTTTGTGAGTTCATATAATATAAACTTCAATTACCTCCTATTAAAATAAAGATCCACCATTTAGGTGTGTGTGTGTGTGTGTGTGTGTGTGTGTGTGTGTATGTGTGTGTGTGTGTGTGTGTGTGTGTGTGTGTGTGCATAAAGCATATAATGCAGCAAGGTCAGTGCCTGGCCATAGTAGCGACTTGCAAAATAAAAATGATAGCTGTTATTATTAGAAATAAAAAGTATGCTGCTGAGCCTGGGTCCGTAGGAAGCAGAGAGGAGGTGTTTTCTCGGGGGTCTCTGCCCTCAACGCTTCTGCAGCTGACTTCATTAGGCTCTAACTCTCCCAGAGTCTGGTGTCTGCAATTTCTACCCAAGCCTCAGTCAGAACGTTGCAACCAGTGTATCACACCCTGCTTTAAATCACCACCATCTGCGGTCACTGGCCCAAATGTAAACCATCTCTCTGACTCTCATCCTGTCTTTTTCCTCTCGCCTGGACCTTTCCTTCACCATCCTATGTCCTCAATATTTCCGTGAGCTCCCTAACCATCTCCCCCAGGAACCTCCCATTTGAGCTGAAACAGAGCTCCCTTGATGGTGCCACCTCCCCTGCAGATCTCCCAGTGCATCTTCTTCTAACCACTGTGACCCCAACACCTGACATGCAAAACTTAGAAGAAGAATTTTATTTGCTCACAGTTCTGGCGAGTTCGGTCCATCTCCTGTTGTCCCAGCAGGAGCCGTGGCAACAAGTCCTCAGGCATCATGGAGGGCAGCAGAGAGAGGGGAGCTTCTTGTCACCGATGGTGGCAAGGGAGAGAGAGAAGCTGCAGGAATGGGCCAGGGAAAACACTGTCCCCAGACATGTCCCAGGTCCCAGGGACCCTTTTCCTGGCAGCCATGTGCTACCTCCAAACATGGCTGTATAGCTTACAACATGAGTTTTATGGGTCGCTTTAAACCTAAACCATAACAATAATGAACCAAGTCTTCTACCACCAAACAATCCTTCTTTGCATCCTAGTCCTTCTTGATTTTTCAAAGTCCTGGTTCCATAAATTACCTAATCCCTCTTTGGCATTTTCAAATTTTTCTACTCATTTCCTCTTTTCCAACAGAACTTAAATACTCTCTCCTCCTTTCTATTAAAAAAAAATGTTCTTCCTCAGTTCTAAGTTCCAACAGCTAGCATTTATTGAGAATTTACTGTGTGCAAGGGATCATGCTAAATTTTGAACATCCATTATTATAATTCATCCTCACATTAACTTTAAGAGGTAGATAATGGTATCCCGTTTACTTAAACTGAAGCACAGAGAAGTTAAGACCATACAGCAAGTAACTGGTGGAGCCAGCCTTCCAAGCTGGGCATCCGCTCCAGAACCTTCACTTTTCACCTACTATGGTACGTTTCCAGAAAGAAACGTACCATCCTCCCTTGCTCCATTTTCTTATCGGTCATTTCAGCCTTCTGGCTCCAAAACTCCAGTGAAACCTTATTTTTAAGCTTAGTACTGTTTAGCCTTTATTTTCAGTAATCTTATAAATGGACATAGTTGTCAACTTGCTTATAACTAGATCTACAAACACTGCTCATGCCTATTTCTCTTCCTATTTTCCTAGACTCTCCTTTCCAGAATCCTTGATGAGCTTCCTTTCTTCTGTCTCTTCAATGTTTATATTCTCCTTAGCTCTACCCTATCTCTTAGTGTACGGACTCTTTTTGGATGATCTCATTTATTCCGATGGCTTCAACTGTCATCTATATAAGTTTCAAGTGGACAGAGCAACGACATGGCACTAGTCAGCACACAGTGACAGCTGGAAATGCTGAGGAGTGATACCTGTAGACAGACAGGCCACCCAAACAGATCACACAGGGAAACATTGACTTTGAGACATTCACCATCGTTGAGCAGTGTCTGGCTCTCAGTCAGAACCTTGAACACGACACTGTCAGAGTATTTTAAACAATAGACACTGATGTATACAATTGGCATGCCAAGATATGAGTTACCAATGAGGAATATAACTGTCTGGTGAACCTGATGTGTCAGTCTGACCAGAGCCTCCTCTCCCCATAAGGAAAATACATGAGGTTCAATTGTCAGAAGACTGTTTTGAGAGGGTACAACCCAGAACAAGGACAGTTAATCAAATGATGCTAATATGCAAAGATATTACATCATTGCATATTACATCATTACATATTTATGAGGATAAACAGTCCACCACCACAGTGGAATTCTGCTGATGGATGGACTGGTTATTCAAATGTAGACTAAATTAAGACTTTGAACCCTAGTCAGTACCCTCGGCTGTACACTGCTCAACTATGTTTCTGTGATTCTGTTCTCTATTGCTGACCCACACACTTTTGGTTGAGGTTCATTTGGAGAGGCTAATATAGAAGGAGTTTACCATCAAGACTCACTAGCCTGGGAGCAACACTGTCTCTTAAAGCAAAGTTTGCATACTCTTATCTTTTATTGCATGCTAATTTCATATTTTAACCTCCAGAAGGTGATCATATTTCTCTCTTTTCCATGTTCTAAGGACAAAATCCAGCCCACTGGACTCTCTTAAGAGTTCAGAAATCTGTCCTCTTCTCCCTGTGCCCAGATCACCTGAATACTTCCCCTCTGGACTCCTGGGATGAGTATTTCTCCTCTGGGTTGTCAGGACGGCCTCATATTTCATTTCCCACCACTCAAGACTCCCTTGCTCCAACTGAGCCAAGAGATAGAGATCTAAAACGAAAACCCAGCCATGCCATTCCTTGCTCACAATGCTTCCCAGCTCCCACTAGCTTTCAGGATGTAATCCAAACGCCTCACTGTTCTGATTATGCTGCTTTCATTCATGCACTTTGCTCAGGTTTCAGGCCAGGCCATGCTTCTTCCAGAAGAACCTTTGCTGACCATCACCCTCTGGAATTCAGAATCAGGTACACTGCTCTGGGCTTGCACAGCACCGTGCTTCTTTCCACTATAAAATGGATTGTGGTATATTATGTTGTCCTTTCTCCTTTCCTCCTCCTGGCACCAAGCATAGTCTCTGATAAATAGTAAAAAAGTTGTTATTGACCAATGAGTGAATAAGTGAGGTAGTGAATGAATGAATGAATGAATGAATGAATGAATATAATGGCTTATCTTTGGGTATTTATATTCTCTTGTTGTTTTCCAATTCTATGGCAGTGGTCTGGGGCTCAAGGGAGCAGTGTAGCAAAGAATACATGTTTCTGAAACATTCATTATATTAGAATGGTGCCACAATAGATTGGTTTGAATTGTTCTTTCCTGTAGGTTTTCACCCTGCCCTGCATGAGGCCTTGGGTTCAATCCCCAGCACCACAAAAACAACAACAGCAGCAAAGTAAACTCACAGATATGCAAGGAAAGATTCAAATACTCAGAGAAATCATTACTTCTTATTTCCAGTGTTCATTCTTCATTTACCCACTGATGAAACATTTCCCCCGTGTCTGCTGTGTGCTGGGCCTGCACGATAACTGAAGCGGTCTATGTCTAGGAGCTTACTGCTAGTCAAGGAGAAAAGTAAGTCAAATCATAAAGGCCATCAAGAATGGCCGGCCACTGTGTGCTTCATCAGAGACTAAGCGTAAGCAAAGCCAAATTCTGATTTATTAGCAAGAAAGTTAGCTGGACATGGTGGTGCACGCCTGTGATCCCAGTATTTGGGAGGCTGAAACATGAGGATCGAAGGTTCGAGGCCAGCCTCAGTTACTTAGCAAGACTTTGTTTCAAAATAAAAATTAAAAAAGGGATGGGGATAAGGCTTGAGGGTAGAATGCCACTGGGTTCAATTCACAGTAACCAAAAAAGAGAAAAATAAAAAGAAAACAAACAAACAAAACACAATAAATTAAAAGGCTGTTCCTCAATTTAATCAAAACAAACAGACAAAAAATGCCTTCATTCTGTGGGAGCCATAGAGGATTCTTTTTTTTTTTAATTTGGTAAGAATCTAAATATCTTTGATAGTATCTTTTTAAATGACTTTAAAGTAATTTGGAACTATTTTGTATATAGTATAATTTGAGAATATAATTTCACATTTAAAAAACCACTCACCATTTATAAGCTAATTGACCCCCCTCATGACATTTTTATTTTTTATTATACTTTCGTCAGTGCATTATAGTCTCACATCATAATGTAGTTCAGAGTGATAGGGACATACATGCATGAGGATTCTTTTAAATAGAAAACACCTCTAACAAATTTAAAATATTTTATTCACCAAAATTTAGTCTTTACACTTTGGGAGGAAGTTTTTATCATACATAACATACATAATATTTCTATATCTCCTCAGAAAACATCCAGTGACATAGAATCCATTTTCTCAGGTTAAAATATTTTATCATCATGAGAAACAAAAGTAATCATTGTGCAACCAAAATCTAGTCCATTTCTATCCCAGTACTTGGGAGGCTGACACAGGAGGATCACAGGTTCACCACCAGCCTCAGCAACTTAATGAGACCCTCCTCAACTTAGTGAGACCCTGTTTCAAAACAAAAGATAAAATAGGGCTGGGGTGTAGCTCAGAGGTAGAAAGCCTCTGGGTCCATACCCAGTACCACAAAAAAAAAATTTTTTTTAGTCCATTTCTTTCAGTTTGATTTCTCTTGGACCTAACAGACCAATCCTTTTCCACATAAAAATCGTTCTTCCTGTAGGATGTGCTAGAGGCAAAGCAAGACTAATCATTTCTGGGCTGTTTCCTATACATACTGAAACGGAAATCACTTGGATCCAAAGTTCCATTCATATAAATGTGTGTAAGTTTTCAAAGTCTGCATGTGCAATATATTCCTCATAAAAATCTTTCTATTCATGATGGTTTCAAGTGATTTTGCTACTGCTCAGAAAAATATTCTACAAGAAGTCTTTTTATTAAAAAGCCCTGGAGTATTTTCTTAACACTATGTTGGTCCTGGCCAATCATACAAAGTTATGAGGACTCACAGGTTTTATTAAATGAAACTATTAAACACAGACACTTGTAATGCTGATCTTTCTCTCAATGAATCAAGCCCTGATTACTTTCAATCTCTTTAAAACCACTTACCTTTCATACTATTATGATAAAAATCATCAACTTAGACAATGACCTATCAGTGCACTCATTTCACAGACAAACAGTAGTCTGGCAAAGTTTAATGATTTTCTTAAATGACAAGAATAAAGAAAGAAATCATACGAATCTTCCATTCCAAGCTGGATGTTCTTTCTACTACATTCCATGTGCATTTTGGAAAACACTGGTTGAATAATTTATCAAAACTAGGTTCAACTTTAGCCTCATGAATAAAGCAACCATTCCAATAGCTGGACACAGTAATGTAGCTAAAAATATTTTCGATTTCTCTCCTCCCATTCTCTTGAATTCTCTCCACACAGGCTTTCGTTCCCATTGCTTCAAGGAAGCTATGTCTATTAAGTCAACCGCTTTCCCATTTTTAAACTAACCAATTTCCAATTCTCCTTTTAACTGAGCCACTGGTCCTTCCCTGAAATACTTTCTTCTCTTGTCTTCTAGGATCATATACTCTTCTTCTGCCTCACTGACTGCAATTTCTCTGGCTGCTTCATTAGTTGAGCCTCATCTCTTTGACCACTAAGTTTAGAGTGTCCGGGGGTTGAGTTAGCAGACCTTCTCTCTTCTCCATTTTTAGGCAGTCACTTCCTGGTCTCATCTAGTCTGATGGCCCTAAATACCATCTATATGTATACTTTTGGATCCCAAATTTCTCTCTCTCACCCATACCTCTCCCCTTGAACTCTAATCTCTGCTATCCAAATGCCTTCTTCCTTCTCTACTTGGGTATCAAAAGACATCTCATACTTCAACACATTCAAAAAGAAAAGCTTCAGAGCCAGATATGGTGGCGCATGCTTGTAATCTCAGTACTTGAGAGGCTGAGACAGGAGGGTCACAGGCCTCAGCAATTTAGCAAGACCCTCGGCAACTCAGCAAGATCCTTTTCAAAACAAAAATAAAAAGGAAGGAAGGAAGGAAGGAAGAAGGAAGGAAGGAAGGAAGGAAGGAAGGAAGGAAGGAAAGAAGGAAAGGCGAGCTTCAGCCATACTTGGGAGGCTGAGACAGGAGGATCACAGGTTCAAGGCCTGCCTCAGCAATTTAGCAAGACCCTCAGCAACTTAGCAAGACTCTTTTCAAAACAAAAATAAAAAGAGCTTGGGGTGTAGCTTGGAGGTAGAATGCCCCTATATCCCCCCAAAAAAAAGCTTCATTCTCCCACTCTTTCTGAAACCTGCTTCTCACTTTTCTCCCTCTCAGGAGACGGCCATGCTCTGCCTCTATTCACTCAAGCCGAATCGCCACATCTTCAGAATCTGAATATACACAAACTCAGCCGGGCGTGGCAGGTGGCGCACACCTGTAATCCCAGTATGTGGGAGGCTGAGACAGGAAGATCGCAGGTTTGGGGCCAGCCTCAGCAACTCAGCAAGGCCTTGTTCCAAAATTTAAGAAATTAAAATAAAATAGGGCTGGGGGTGTGGCTTAAAGGTAGAATGCCCCTGGGTTCAGTCCCCAGTACCACCACCCTCAAAATATATATAAATAGATGTACACACACACACACACACACACTCCAACTATTTCTCAAAACTTCCATAGCTACCAACTCCATGCAAGGTGCACCATTGTCTTCTGCCTGGATTCTTCAACAGTCTTCTTTCCATCCTCCCTGACTCTGCTCCTGCTTCCAGCTACACTGTTCTCCAACAGCATGGTTCCTTGACGCATAAGTCAGGTCATGTTCACTGCTCTGTTTAAAATCCTAAAGTGGAATGGCTCCCCATCTCATTCACTGTAACGGCCACAGTCACAGTGGCCCGGGAGCCCGATCCTGAACTGGCCCCATGAGATGTCTGACTCAAGCCTAACCCCCCCCCCCCGTCACCACTGCGTTCCAGACACTCGGGTCTTCTCACAGATACGTGAGCGTGTCAGGATGCTCCTGCGCTGAGACCGTCCCGTTCAGTGTCCAGCTGCCCGGAGCAGCCTTTCCCCAGAGCTCCTCGCTGCTCCCTCACTCGCCTCCTTCAAATCTTTGTTCAAAAGAGACCTTTGCATTTGGGAGCTTCCCCAGTCACCATATTGAAAATCCAACTCTTCCAATTCATCTCAAACTCCCTGCACCCTTTTCCTGATTTTTTTTCCTCCACAGCAATTATCACCATCAAACATATGTATTTGTCTGTGTGTGTGTGTGTGTGTGTGTGTGTGTGTGTGTGTGTGGTGCTAGGGATTGAACCCAGGGGCATTCTATATCTGAGCTATATCCCCAGCCCTACTTTAATTTTTATTTTGAAACAGCAGACTGTAAGCTCCATGAGGGCGTCCCTTTTCATCTTTTTCATTCCCTTTTGTATCCCCAGTGCCTGAAGCAATGCCTAAAACATAACAGGTGGGTGAGTGAATGAATGAATGAATGAATGAATGAATGCAGATTGGTCTAAGATATCCTGGGAGAAAGTGGAGACATAACTGTGAAAGAGAAGAAAGAAGAGAACTTTCCTTTCTATAAAGCAACTCATTAAAACACACTGTCCTGCTCCTTTCCTTTTGTCTCTGACACCTGCCTTACCAACAGGAAGAAGAGTAAGAGACTGAGTGATAAAGGCACTGTGGTCAGTGAGACCGTCAGCCCTCCTCAAAGTTGTGTCTGAAGAAGACGGAAATACATTTTGAGTGTTATAAAAGGCGCAGCAAAAGTCAGAAACAGTGGTGTACTCCTGTCATCCCAGTACTTGGGAAGCTGAGACAGGAGGATGGCAAGTTTGAGGGTAGCCTCAGCAATTTAGTGAGACCCTGTTTCACAATAAAAAATAAAAATAAAAGGGGCTGGGGTGCTGCTCAGTGGTAGAGCATCACTGGGCTCAATCCACAGTACCAAAAAAGAAAAAAAAAGACACAGCAAAAATCAATACATAAGAATCCAAAAGTTTAATGATAACATGTTGATGAGGATATGAAGAAACTGGAACTCTCGCACACTGCTGGCGAGAATGTCAAATGGTGCGGCTGCTTTGGACGACAGTTTGGGAGTTCCTCAAACAATTAAACACAGACTTAACGTGGCCCAGAAATTCTACGACTGGGTACACACCCAAGAGAAGTGAAAACATGTCCACATGAAAACTTATACATGAATATTTAGAATAGCATTATTCAAAATGGGTAGAAACAACCCAAACATACATCATGAACTAATAGATAAATAAAATATGGTATATTACACAATGGAATATTATTTGGCCATAAAAAGGAATGAAGTACTAGTACATGCTATGACATAAATGAACCTTGTAAACATATGTGAAAGTAAAGAAGCCAATCACGAAAGCCCACATATTAAGTGTTTCTAGGCATATGAAAGTCCAGAACAGGAACATCTAAAGAGACAGAAAAGCAGATCAGTGGTTGTTTGGAGCTGGGTGGAGGATGAGAGCAGAATAGGAAACTGATAGCTAAAGGGCATAGGGTTTCTTTCTGAGGTGATGAAGATGTTCAAACAGACTGTGGTGATGGCGGCACCTATCTATGAACATGGTAGACATCAGTGAATTGTACATCTTAAGTGGATGAATTGTATGGTAAGGGAATGACTGCAAACTGGGCATGGTGGCGCACGCTTGCAATCCCAGTACTTGAGAGGCCAAGATAGGAGGATCTCAGGTTCGCGGCCAGCCTCAGCTACTTAGTGAATCCCTCCGCAATTTAGTGAGACCCTGTTTCAAAATAAAGAATTAAATAGGGCGAGGGGTGTAGCTCGGAGGTAGAATGCCCCTGGGTTCAATCTCCAGTACCGCAAAAAAAAAAACTGTTACAAATTAATACTTTAAATGGTATTATGGAAGTGAAAACCCATCTTAACTATAGTTGACATCCAAAGGTTGGCTTCCCTTTCCATGAGCCCTGTTTATCTCCAGCGCCTGCCTCTGCTATTCCCCACGGTGTGCTGGTGTAGCCGGTTCTCCTGCACACACATATTCTGACGGGCTTCATGACCTCATTATCAGTGTGGTATATGTTCTTCTTCCTCTCTGTTTATGTTTTCCATGTATTTTAGATGTACTAATGCAGAACTCCCAAGCACCGACTGCAACAGCTGTAGACTATATCCCAGCGCTTACCCACTATTTCACCAAGCTAAATGTGACCATCTATGTCAACAGGTTATAAGCACTCAAGGCCATTAGCATAATTATAATATTAATGCCCTTCCATTATTTCTTCCCACATCAGGTGTATCACCTAACCACACAAATATGTGTTGGGGACTATTAAAAACACATATATAAAACAGAGAATCATAAACTGTCTCAGTTACAAGTGGTCTTAGATGTGTTCAAATTCAATTCTCTTGCTTTTATAGTTGAGGAAAGTAAGATTTGAAAAGGTGATTTGACTTTCGTAATATCACTCAGTAAAACAGTCAATCCCTACATTCAAGGCCCTTCCTGTCATTATAACCTAATCATCAATTAAAAGAGAATAAAAAACTCTTAACAACTACACACACACACACACACACACACACACACTCACACACACACAGAATATCACACAAAGATAATAATACACTCTATTAGAGTAAATAGTTAACAGTTAATAGGATGGTTTAACTTATTTCTATCTTCAAAACATCTTAAATACTCTTAGATAACTAAACCCTTGGTTACTCCTTTCTACTTTGAATCACAATGGAAATAGAATCAATAGTTTTGTTGAATTTTTTACACAATTAATTTTATGAAACCAATTTAAGTTAATGATTTTCTCATAAAATTTAATTCGAAAAAGCTCTAGTGGATTAGTCATCTGTTATTAGCATGCCAAGTTTCCCCCACTTTGAATGACGATTGCTAAACTACAGGAGAGTCCATCGTAGCAATGTGCACACTTTCCCATTCCATCAAAATGGGAAGAAGCACACCAGATTGAAATGTGTTACACTCAGCCTGCACATCGCTTCAAAACATCATGATAACCCAGTTTCCGTTTATGACCCGAGGCAACTTTTGTGTCCTGTTTCCAGCAACATCATTTCATAAGAGTTTTGGGGGAGAAAAAGCAAATTGTGGTGTTAATTAGAGAAAACAGTTCTTAGCCAACTGCAGATTCATTCCTATAGAAGAAATCTATTCAGGCTCTTCCAAAATAGCAAAAGCCTAGAACTACGTCATCATTGGCAGCTTGACATTTTATAAATTGAAGCATCAGAACTTTTGAGGTGTCTTACTAAGACAGGAAGTACAATAGTAAATGACCATCCAATTCTTTATTCAAATACAAAGAACATCTCATGTTGACTCCATGCAGAAATTACTAATAAATGTGTAGATCCCAGAAGAGGATAGATTATGGTTTTCATCATGGGAAGAACATGAAAATCCCAGAAAATTCTGTTTCCCTCTAAAGTCCTGCCAGTCCTATCTTTTTAAGTAGCTGGAACCTACCACCATTAATACCTAACAAGGATTTGAACTCATAGACGTTTGCCAAATGTGCAAGGAAAGAATCTGAGATCCTCAACATCATGTTCTCATTGTGAAGAGGTTGTGTCAAAGTCTTCCAGTGAGGAGAGACTTTCAAAAGCAGGAAAAATGTGGGAGAGCAGTGGGGGGAGGAATTATGAGAAATCGCTGTTTTATTTCTGCAACTGGGCAGCCCTGTGCTAATGAAACTCAGGTGGACCTTAGACAGCAAGCCCCAGGGCTCCCTCCCCCTGTAATGCTACTCTCAGCAATGACAATGAGGGCTCCTATAAGCCTCACAGAGAGGTGCTACTTTAAAGAGAAACTGGAAAAAGTAAACAGGATCAAATTGCAGGGGAGCAGCTGAAACCCATAGCTTTAGGGCACCAAATAAAGTTACTCTGCTTCCACTACCTTTCAAGAGCGCAGACATACCAAATTACATGCATTTCTCCTGCGTGAGACAGGGACATCATGTTTACACCCATCCATGAAGCTAGCTAATGATGACCTGGTGCAAAGACAGATGGATTCAGCTCAGCAATGAATGGCTTCTCTCTTTCAAGTGCACGACTTCGGCTCCACCAGTAGTTGTTACTTACCGACTTCCTCGTGTGACACACCGCAGGTCTTTCCCCTCTTCTGTTGAGTGTGGTTTCAACCTGAGTGTTAGCTCTGAACATGTAGTTGCCATGGCTGCTGCACACCCATGACCAAGTCTGCCTTTGCGATTAGACATTCTCTAGTTCTAAAATGCAAGCCCATGGATGTAGCTGAAGACTCTTGGCCCTGGTTTTCAGAAGTCTGCTTTTCCAGCTCTGGGTACCCCTGTTCCAGCCCCCTGAACAAGTCATCTACTCTGTAGCTGAGACCTAAGGAGGTATCCGAGAGCAAATCCAGACGCCAGCAAGCAATTCTTTGTTACAACTGTATTCAGCTGCACATTTAAAAAAAAATGGTTTGGAAACTTTCTGACAATAAAACAATTTCATAGCCCAAGAAATAACAATAACCATGACACATACAAAGAAGAAATTTTTCCCTTACCTGGATCATGGAAAGGCACCAAAGCGAAGTTGAAAAGAGGTCTCTTGGGTCTTTTCAAAGACGTCTCCAAAATTTTGGAAGCCCCTTCAATAACCTGAACTAAGTCATCATACATGGAACCAGTCACATCGAACACAAAAGCCAAGGTGGAAGCCCCCTCGGGAATCTCCTCCGCTCTGACCTCCTCCGGCTGGGGGCTTGCCTCGCGAGCTAGGGAAGAATAAAGGAGGGCCAGCAGGAACGCAACTTCCCAGGAAATCATTTTGTTCTTTCTTTCCCGGGTGCCTAAGCACAGTGCTTCGTCCTCCTCAGCACCAGGGTCTCCCCGCAGAGGAACTCATCAGACTCTTGCAATCTCTGAACTTGCAAAAAGTTTGCAGCTGGGGAGAGATCGGATGGGGACCGGTCCCGGAGCCGCTCCCTCCGGGGCAGGGATGCGGCAGCTTTGTGTGGCGCGGCGTGCTCCGGCGCTGCTATCTGCCCGCGGGTCCGGGGCGGCGTGCGGCGGGGTCCATGCCCGGGGGCCGCTCTGAGCCCGGGCGCCCTGCAGAGTCCGCCTCGCCCTCCGCTCCGGCTGCGGCTCCCAGCTCTCCCCCGCTCCCGGCTCGACGCGGAGGGAAGCCGCTCGGCCTCGCCTCCTGATTGGCCAGGCGCTGCAGCCCCCCCGGGGGACTTTTCCCTCCACCGGCTGTAGGGTCAATTCAGTACCCGGGAAGCGCTTGCAGTGTCGGCTCCGCGCCCCCCCCATCCCACCCCACCCCGCACTGTTCTGCAAACCCCAGGATAAACAATGGCTTGCAAGAATGTGTGGCAAAGACCCAAACTGAGGGACAGGCGCTAAGTAGCACAAAGGGGATTTAATTTTTTTTTTTTTTATGTATTCAAGGCTTTCTTAGGATGTTGCTTTCCTAATCTCCCCCCAGGGGCCAAGAACTCCCAGCCCAGCCTCCTGCCCTCAGCCCCCCACTCAGCCCAGCCAGGAGGGGGAGCTGGAGCTGCAGCCCCACTATCCCTCGGGATCTCCTCCAGGACTGTGTTGCTGCAGGGAAGGGCGGTAGGGGAGGGCTGCAGGGGCCAGACACCCAGGAAGAGGAAGGGGCTGCTGGGGAAACTGGGAGTCTCTGACTGTACCTAGGAACGACCAGAGGAGAAGGAAGTTACATGTTGATGCAGGATACAAGTCCAGAAGAAAGCCTGAGGGGGTTCGGGGGTGTGGGGAAAGGATGAGACAAATCGGAGAAATCTGATTTTTTGTTTTTTTTTTTAATTTTATGATCAAGGTTTACATTTGCTGTCCAGTTCACATCCTCTGCATACTGCGGTGAGGCAAAATATTATTCCCCTTTCCCGTTTCCTCCCTAGAACCACCACGTGTCAGGTCTGAGCCAAAGATCCATTAAAAAGGTGTTCCCCCTCTGGCCTGTTCTTGGGAATAAATAAGGAACCCTCATCCTGGTAAACATGACAACGTTTTTCCACAATGTAATTATCCTATACGTTATAGTACGAGTAACAGCTGTAAGAGGGTAAGCAAAGAAAGTCAACTATGAGCTAAGAATTCTTTGCTTCATTTTGAATAAAAATTGTATTTCTGTCCTGGGAAAGGGGTTGTTGTCTGGATCTGAGCTTTCAAAGAGGGGCGAGCGGGTTTGGATGGGAATTAGACCACCCATCTAACACTCAAGCAGCCAGAGGAAGCGCCCGCTCCCGGAGCCTGTGAGAGTCTGCCACAGTCTTCTCTTTCAGACCCGAGTTTATGATGCCTATAAGTCATGTCACTTGACGGAAGCAGACAGACCATTCGAGTTGAGTGGGGATATGAGAGGACAGGGAATGTGTTTCCTTTCCAAGTAGTATTTAGAGAATGCTATTTGACTAGTCCATTCCTTTGTTTATTTTAAAAGGATTTCATTCCCTGGCGTGGAGACCTGAGCTCCTCCAGGTGCTCCAAGGAGGTGGCAGAGCCTAGTGGGGGGTGAAGCACCCAGGACCAGATGGCCTGGGTTCAAAGCCCAGCTATGAGCTTTGTAACAGGCACCTTCAGCAGGTGGGCTAACCCCTTCTCGCGTTCTTTTATTCGCTTGTAAATGGAAATGATGATAGTATGGGCCTAAGAAGGATTCGATGATCTATAACTGTTCCATATGCACTTGCAAAGAACACTATTGAGTGGACGGGTCTATAAATGTTAGTTAAGTCAAGTGGTTTAATGGTGTCCAACTCTTCTGTATCCGTACTGATTTCTGCCTACTTGTGATCACATATTAAAGTGGTATTAGAGCCGAGCGTGGTGGCGCACGCTTGTAATCCCAGTACTTTGGGAGGCAGAGACCGGAGGATCCGGGTTCGCAGCCAGCCTCAGCGCGCATGCGCGCGCGCGATCCATCGATCTCTCTCTCTCTCTCCCTCCCTCTCTCCCTCTGTCTCTCTCTGTCTCTCTCTCTACCTAGTGAGGCCCTCCGCAACTTCGTGAGACCCGGTTTCAAAAATAAAGCATTAAAAAAATAGGGCCGGGGGTGTAGCGCGGAGGTAGAACGCCCCTGCGTTCAATCCCCGGTACCGCAAAAAATAAATAAATAAATAAATAAATAAATAAATAAAT
>PVJS01041084.1:0-18222 GCA_004027185.1 Glis glis
TAGCTCGGAGGTAGAACGCCCCTGGGCTCAATCCCTGGTACTGCAAAAAAAAAAAAAAGAAAAGAAAACTGTCCTCTTGGAATGCCAACACAATTTATTTTATTTTATTTTATTTTTTTCGCAGTACCAGGGATTAAACCCAGGGGCGTTCTACCTCCAAGCTACACCCCCGGCCCTATTTTTTTTTTATACTTTATTTTGAAACCGGGTCTCACGAAGTTGCGGAGGGCCTCACTAAGTAACTGAGGCTGGCCGAGAACCTGGATCCTCCGGTCTCCGCCTCCCAAGTACTGGGATTACAAGTGTGCGCCACCACGCCTGGCTAACACAATTTATTTTATATAGTCTTTTTGATGTGTACTTTAAAGTCACTGAAGGAAGGATTTAACTAGAAAATCTTTAGAAAAGTTAACTGTCATAACAATCTTTACTTGATTATTGAATGTGACATTTCAAATCTAAATTTTATTACTAGATTGTGTGCTGTTTCCAGATGTTTAGGCCCATGTTTAACTTTAAAACAATTTTTTTGGCTTATAAAGATTTCTGATTTTTATTTTGCCTATTTTTACATACCAGACTACTGTGATTAAAGCTTTCCATACAAGTATTTATTCTATTTTTATTTATTTATTTACTTGGTGGTACCGGGGATTAAACCCAGGGGCATTCTACCTCTAGCCTACACCCCCAGGCCTATTTTTTATTCTTTATTTTGAAACAGGGTCTCACTAAGTTGCGGAGGGCTTCACTACGTAGCTGAAGGTGGCTGCGAACCCAGATCCTCCGGTCTCAGCCTCCCAAGTACTGGGATTACAAACGTGAGCCACCATGCCTGGATTATTCTATTTTTATATAAACGTATCTTTAAGGATTGGGGACTTTTATAAGTGCTTTATACATATCAAATCGCTTAAAATTCTAACAAGTGAAAACATTTTTCATTTTATGAAAATAATAATTTAGTAAAATATCTTAAAATAATTAAGAACTATTATTTTTCAAATGCACCATATATGAACATACAACTGTCCTTTGGTACATATTATCTCATTGACTGAACAAACTTCTTCAGTAATCCTCAAGTATTTTCTAATTAATAGGAAACCCCTATTTAAGCTCAACATTTAGCAGAGTATCTTGCAAGTTATAGGTGATCAAAACACATATATAAATATATTTGGTATTCTATACTGTACTATATGGCTTTAGAATCCCTACTAATAGACTGATTTATAATAATGTCATTTTAGTCTTTTGGTTTACTCTTTGGTTATGGCCCATATGTGGGACATTCAGGTCAGTTAAGTATGTTAGCTGCAAAAGAGCTCTCTGCCAAGCAGATAATTACACATTTAGAGTAATCTTTGCTTGAGCGTGTGACCTACAGCAGCATCTAACGGCAGATGGCACATTTGCTATCTACCAGCAGAAGGAATCAGCAGGCAGATGACTGAGAGCAGCAGACTGAGAGAAACACACTGACAGTCACAGATGGAGAGACTGATTTGGAGATATTAAAATGCACTATTTCTAATCTTTTCTTCTTGAAGAGAGACTAGGGATCCAATGAAAAACACACAATAATAGAAACATAAAGATTTTATTTTGTGGCACCCTTAGACTAGATCAAAAGTATATACCTATTGATAAACTTAATGATTTTGTTTAGTTTTTCTGGAATTCTAGAAAGTAGCTGTGTGTGTGTGTGTGTGTGTGTTCGTTTCCTGGGGATTGAACCTAGGAGCATTCTACCTTTGAGCTACACCCCCAACCCTATTTTATTTTTTATTTTGAAACATGGTCTCACTAAGTTGTGGAGGGCCTAGTTGCTGAGGTGAGCTGCGAACCTTCAGTCCTCCTGTCTCAGCCTCCCAATTCTAGAAAGTAGCTCTGTGTGTGTGTGTGTGTGTGTTCATTTCCTGGGGATTGAACCTAGGAGCATTCTACCTTTGAGCTACACCCCCAACCCTATTTTATTTTTTATTTTTAAACATGGTCTCACTAAATTGTGGAGGGCCTAGTTGCTGAGGTGAGCTGCGAACCTTCAGTCCTCCTGTCTCAGCCTCCCAAGTACTGGGATTATAAGTGTGTTCCACCATGCCCAACTAGAAAGTAGCTTCTGATAAGTATAGGTGCTGGACTAAGTATGAGATAGCTTTAAAAGACTACATTTAGAAAATAAAGCTCAACAAGCAGTTTTTATTCAGGAAAGAAAACGTCTGGCTTGTTTCTGTATGTGTTAATATTTCTCAAAATTTTAAACAGGTACTAACCTCTGACCCTTGTTCCTGTAGCATCAGTCCTTTGAATCCCACCAGCCAGCACCATGGCCACAGCAAGCTTTACTAGATACATCCCAAACACTTGAGGGCACAAGCTGGCCAGTATTTCATTCCTTCCTGGGAAATGCAGAAAGATCAGAAGTCACCAGCAATTTTCAAGACACCCTAACTGGAATCACCCTTTCTATTCTGACTATCCTCCTATAAGCACACTCTACCAATCTAAAATGATCAAGAGAGCCAAATCCAAATGACTAATGAGAGTAAATAGCTTTGACTTTCAAAGTTCTTTTCTTATTAACGAATGCCATGGGAAGAATGTCTAATTTTTATTCCTGGGTGCTACCTACTAAAGTTTCTATTAAATTTGTCATGTTTAGAAGGGACATAAATCTAGCTGGGCATGGTGGCTCACATCTGTAATCCCAGGACTTGGGAGGCTGAAATGGGAGGATGGCAGGTTGGAGGCCAGCACATGGTAACTCAGAAAGACCCTGTTTCAAAATGAAACCTAAAGTAGAGCTGGGGGTGTAGGTCAGAGGTAAAAAACCCCTAGGGGGTCAATCTCCAGTTCTAAAAACAAAAAAGGGGGGATTATCTTTTCTCCCTCATCTATTACCTGTTAGGCCAGTATTATCCCTTAAAATAATACCAGCTATACTTTCTATGTGGTTAATTTCAGTAACATTACTCCACTGCCTAATTAAAAGGAAAGCGTTCAGTCTCAGAAATGAGTCAGATCTTAACAGCCAGAAACATTTAAAGAGGTAGTTGGAGCTTGTGGAGTTTCTCAAAAAGCAGAGAAGTAAAATCAGTCCATATTGCAAGTCAATTTGGCATTTGCTCTGAACTGTTTGTTTTATCTGGGATATCAGGGTGTTAAGATCATTGCAATGTACAACCTCAGCAATCCAAACTGGAGATTTTGAATTCTTCTAATTGTGTGCTTTAAATAAATGACTATCACTATTTTAAGTTCTATTTTCAGAAATACCAAAGCACCAAATCTGAAAATCTGCCTATCTCATCCATGAATAAAATATTTTATCCGGTCATGGGCCTAATCAATTCACAAGATTTCAACAGGCCTTCCCTGAACTTTTCTGTGATTTATGGCTCTCTACACAAATACTACTTTTTGGGTTGAATCAAGATTTTTGTTTTGTTTTGGTGCTGGGGATTGAACCCCAGGCCTTGTGCATGCTAAGCACATGCACGTGCTCTGCCACTGAGCTACACCCCAGCCTGTAATGAATCAAAACAGGCTCAGTGGTGAGTGAGCTATGGTGACATGACCTTGGATGGCAGAAATGGTGGTGAAGAGAACATTTCAGTAAAAAGAGAACCAGAAAGAAGATTTAGTAAATCCAGGGAGTTCATTAATTACCAGAAGAAATCTCTCACTTTCCAGAAATAAAAAGCCTAGAGAAAAAAAAGGTCAGAGACCTGAGAAGGTAAGATCTGAGAGTAAGTAGGTAAATTCTGACTAGAAGCTAGGGATTACACATATAAAGAAGGATGACAGGCCCAAAAGCAGGTTTCAGAGTAGGCAAACTGACCTAGAGGTACCCAGGGCAGCACTGTTAAAGGACCAGCTCTGTTGAGGAAAGGTGGATTCAGCAATGAAGGTGCTGATGTGAAAGCACATCCCAATGGAAAAGAGCACACACAGGCTCTTCTATCATGTCTGGACTCAAGTCCCAGTGCTGTTACTTAGTAGGGTCTAACCTTGAGCAAGGTTCTCAACCTCTCTGCCTCCATGTCCTTATCTGTAAAATGAAGATGATAATGGTATCACGTAGAATTGCTAAGTCAAAGGTACAGCATATAGAACAAACAACCTGGCCCACAGTGGGATTTGTGTGTGTGTGTGTGTGTGTGTGTGTGTGTGTGTGTGTGTGTGTGTATGTGTTACTGGGGATTGAACCCAGGGGCATTCTATCTCCTAGTTACACCCCCAGCCCTATTTTATCTTCTCATTTTGAAACAGGGTCTCATTAGGTTGCTGAGAGTCTCACTAGGTTGCTGAGGATAGTCTCAAACCTGGGATCCTCCTGTCTCAGCCTTCCAAGTACTGGGATTACAGGCATGAGTCATCACGCCCAGCCTAGTGGGAACTTCCTGTTAACTTTTTTTATTTCTTGAGTTACTTGGCTTAATTTCTTATTTCAAGATTTAACTGTAAACACAAAAGATATACTAAGAAGTTAGGAGTAGAGTACCAGACATAAGCATGAGGGAAGGACTATATCCTAAATGTGCTAAGTTGAAAATATGACTCCTTGGATCATGGCAGTAGAAGCTTCCATGGCTATGTCATGAAGTAGAATACATTAGTGTGAATACTATCTCCCATCCCCTCATCCCTCCCACATTTTCTTGTTCTAGGCCTTGTCAGTAGTGTGGCTATGGTTTAAGTTATTCACTCCTATGGCATGGCCCTCAGTTATCTCAATGAATAAATCTTCCATCTAAGATAATTGAGTCACCCACTCCTATAACAGGTTCTATCCAGCATCTAAACACCAGGATTAAGGGATCCTTGAGGTAAAAACATATCAGACTAAAACCCCTTGGGGTTCATTCTAAGCAATACCCACAGTATCAAGAAGCAAGTCACTGGGAGGCTGAGATAGGAGGATTGAGGTTTGAAGCCAGCCTCAGCAACTTAGTGAGGCCCTCTGCAATTTAGTGAGACCCTTTTTCAAAATTAAGAATAAAATAGGGCTGGGGTATAGCTCAGATGTAGAACCCCCCCCCCCGGGTTTAATCCCCAGCACCACATACACACACCAAAAAAACAAAAAAAGCAACAGCAACAAGTCAACCTCCAAGAGGAGCAGTAAAGCAAACTGTAGCTTTAGATTGGTAAAGGGAGGATGCCCTGTTGGATACCACTCCCTATCTTACCCCCCCCCCACACACACATAATTTGAAATGGTCAACTAGAGTGCACTGGTATTATCTGATACATAGAAACTAAGAAGGGAGAATTCACTTAGACTAAAAGAAAAATGTTGCCTCATTTTCCTCACTGTTTTCCTACTTATATTTCTCACAAGGTTATTCTTCCTTTAATCTAAGAAATTTGTTGTACATCTATAGCCTTCTAATTAAAACACGATAGATTCTTTAATCATCAGCATGAAACACTTGTTAAAGTCTGGCTAGAGCACTGTATGATGACCTTCCTTCACTATGACAATGTAGAGTCGAGCTCTGGCACTGGAATGAACGAAGAATGACCTTGGTCCAAGGAATAGTTACAGATGATTTTAAGGATCTGATCCTAAGAATCAATTTTCAGTAAAAAAATTAATTTAAAAATGTATGTGATTCTTAAAGTGCTTTCTTAATATAGCCACAGTGCAGAGCTCTTTGGGCTCTTTTCTATATACACAAAATAAAGATCAGGAACTACTACCTATGTGTTATACACATAAGTTTAAAAAACAAATCCTGCAAAATAAAAGCAAACTGTCCATATTGAGGCAAATGGAAGCCTTATTTTATGAAATAATATAAGCATGTGATTTAAGAATAAAATAACAGATTTGAGGTGAATTTTATTAGAAATAGTCTATTACTGACTTCAGTTTATTTTTCTCAGAAGATGCCTCCAAGGAAGAATGAAGACAAAGAACATTTAATTGCTGTTTTATACATTTGGGATTTTTCAATAAAAAATACTCTACAAACCCAAAGGCTGTTATGTTTTATTCTATGTAATTACATCTCCATCTCACAATCAAAGGTTTTGCTGTAATGACAAAGCTTATTCTTTGCATCTTCTCCTTCCCACTTACTCCCTCTTGTAAAATCTTCAGCTAAAACATTGGTAAGTTGTTTTTATTATCGGAAATACATTAGAAAATAATGGCTTTAACAGGATGAAGTTTCATAATAGGATGAGTTTTGCCTTTTAAAAAACTTTATAATTAATTGGTAAAGAAGATAGGAACCTCTGAAACTGTTTTGGCAGTATAACAGGTATTTAAAATAATAGAAATGGAAAATCTCCAAGAAGGTCTCTAAGTAGAAAAGATTATACCAGAAAAGGGCTTCAAAGGGAGACTCCAGCTAGAGGTACTTAGTAATGCTATCCTTTGAACTCAGCCACTGACTTAGCCACCATGTAAGGCTGTCCCCAAATCACAGGTATATTTAACTGCTGAATGTAATGCAATTAATAATTATGCACTTTATCCCTTTAACCACAAACCTGCAAAGGGATCACTCTTATAGTATTCCCAAAAGTCTTCAAATTCTTTTCGGACTTCCTCATCCATAATGATCCCTGAAGACTGCTCATTATTTACTTGGACGTAGTTGGCTTTCAGAACTATCTCCACTTCACAGCGTCTATCTTGCTGAAAGGGTTTCCACCGCTGCATTACAACCCCATAAATAGTGAGGTCATCGCCTAGGAAAAAGCATCAAGTGAACCCAGTGGCAGAAGCATCGTGCATGCTGGGCACAGATTCACAGGACAAAGGACTCAAAAGAAGTTAACCATGCTCAGCCAGGCGTGGCACACGCCTGTAAACCCAGTACTTGGGAGGCTGAGAAAGGAGGATCAGCCTCAGCAACTTAGTAAAACCCTCTTTCTTTCTTTTTTTTTTTTTGTGGTACTGGAGATTGAGGCCAGGGGCATTTTACCTCTGAGCTGTACCCCCAGCCCTATTTTTTATTCTTTATTTTGAAAGAGGGTCTCGCTAAGTTGCAGAGGGCCTCACTAAGTAGCTGAGGCTGGCCGTGAACCCGGATCCTCTGGTCTCGGCCTGCCAAATACTGGGATTACAAGTGTGCGCCACCACGCCCAGCAGTAAGACCCTCTTTCAAAATAAAAAATAAAAAGAGCTGGGAATATAGCTTGGAGGTACAATGCCCCTGGGTTGAAACCCCAGTACCAAAATATATAAATAAAAATAAACCACAACCCTGCTAGGGTATAGAGTGTATCGCTCATCCAGAAAACAATTTGAGGGCAAAAAGGACACCCCAGATTCCTAACTTTTTTAAAGGCACATGTATATCCTCAGCTAAAAGCTGAAGTCAGCATTTTTCATAATCTGCTATATGATAATCACACCAAATTATTAACCTTCACTGGAAAAATACTTTCCCGGATAATTTATTCATTGTTAGGTTGGATAATACTAGCATCCTCTCAGAATCTAACCATTTAGTTCTCCTTTAGAAAAGAAATGTGGGAATTTTAGCCAGAAGATAAAACTATAGTCAATTTGGTATCAGGAATAAGACAATTTTGTGATGCTCAACACCTAGTTTCGCTTCCTACATGTTCATTTTTATTTCCCACATTTGTTAATATTTTGTTCACTACTCCCCCTTTTTTTTAAATGAGCGAAAAGAGCCAGGTGTGGTGGCACATGCCTATAATCCCAGTACTTGGGAGGTTGAAACAGGAGGATCACAGGTTTGAGGCCAGCCTCAGTAACCTAGCAAGGCCCTCACAACTTAGTGAGACCCTGTTTCAAAATAAAAAATTAAATAGAGCTGGGGGTGTAGCTCAGAGGAAGAATGCCCCTGGGTTCAATCTCCAATAACGTGTACACTCACACACACAAAAGCTAAAGAAGGAATGAACTAAGAAATCAATAAATTCCTGTTCTACTTCAAAACTATCAAAGCATAAAATAACAACCCCTCTTCTTCCTTGTTCTTACCTAAGGAAAACCTATTCCTGGAAGACAGAATATTAGACTTACACAAATTTCCTAAAAGGCCCTGGATAGTTGACAGGCACGTTCACCAAACAATGACATCAGTGCTTCTTATTACATACAATACAGCACATCAGTGAACAAGTTAATATGAAAGCTGAGCATTCAGTATTTTGATACTGGAGAAGAGGGGGCCAAAACCAAAAAAAGAAACCAAAACCCCACAAACCTAATCTCCCAAAATTTCAATCATATTGAATGCAGGATATTGGATATGCCCCAAATCCAATCCTGGGTTTTTGCACAATAAACACTGTCTCAGAGTAGGCAATTCTTCATGCCTGAGCCATTGTGCCAATCATATGCTATTTACTAGTGCAAGACGCCTTTCACTCTCTAAATTTTAATGTGTAATGTGTAATCTGCAGAGCTTTTGGCTTCTTGAAGAAAAGTGTTCCATAAATGTGAAATGCATGGAGCTGGTAGTGCCAACTCACAGAATAGAAGGCACATTTAGAGCTAAAGGCAACTTCACACTAAATAATGACAAACTTATTAAATAGGTGCTTTACACATGTTTCCAAGATTTTTCCTATGCCACTATTTGGATGACTTTCAAAGGCAATTAGGAATAATGATCATTTATTATCTTACCTCCCCCCAAACCTTTTAGATAAAAATAATTAGAGCAACTTTATATGAATACTTACTTGAAACAGTTCTCTATTATGGTCATTCTAATGGATTTCTACATTAGTTAACTGAAGAACTTAACTTTAGATATAGTATCCATTAGCAATAATCTGATTTCAGTAAGCAATGATTATGTGGAAAATGTAGAGTACTGAAAAGTGGCCAAGAATGACTTTCATCAAATTTAGATGAAATCCCAGTTCCACTGCTCATTGGCTATATGACCCTGGACAAATTACCTAACTTTCCTGAGCCTGTTTCTTGACCTGCAAAATGGGAATAGATTAATGTCACAGGACTACAATGAGAATGAAGTCAGATAATATAGGTAAATTGCTTAATGCAATATCAAGAATATGGTAAGTGCTCAATAAGTATTAGCTACTATTATACTAAGCCTACCTTACATTTGTAAGGTAACTAATATCTTTTAAAACCCTTCAATGTATAAATGTTTTCATTTACTCAAATATTTATTGAATGATAAAGTCATAAGATCATTAGAACTGTAAGGTACATGATAGTCCAAGGCAATAGATATTCATTTCAAACCTTTGTATTTTGCTGTAGTAAAAATATAAGCATTATTTTCATGAAGGTAGAGTTCTTACTTTTAAACAACTCAATCTCTTTTTGCACCTATATCTTCTACAGCATCTTTACTCCTGGACCCATTCCCAGGCAACCCATCCTCTGAACTCCTGCTGCACTGACAGTTGTTAGCACATAACTTTCAACTTTACCATCTGCAAATTTCAAACTATAATTCCTACCAAGGCTATAAGTTCCTCAAGGACAAGGATTATGCTATTTATATCTTTTGATTCACAGAGGTTGTAGCTATGTATAAATGAAAAAAATTGCTGGTGACAGACTGCTTCTATCCATCTTTTGTTATTGACTCTTGAAAGAAAAATAACTTAAGATTTATTTTCAGTGGGAAAAAAAATTCAGTTTAGATGAATTGCATGGAAACATCTTATTTTCTACCAAAGAATATTCTCATGTTCAAAATCAATGGGACTCCTATTATAATGTCACTAGCACAGAGAGGAGAGGAACAGTCAACTCTTTTCTTCTAGGTACAAGTAAGACTTTCATTTAATAGTTATTCTGTTTGATCCATTTTATTATATGACTGTCCCTAAACCCATGAGATTTTCTTTTAAGTTGCTGCTGTTGAGCTATGGCACACTGAAGAGCTCTGGATTAGAAGTCAGTGGATCTGGATTCATGCTCCATTTCTGCCACTTAATTGTAAGTGGCCTTGGGCAAGTCCAGTTCTGTCTAGGGAACAAGCAGGACTAGATCTCTAAGCTCCAGCCCAGCTCTTTCCTCCTATCACCTCCCACCTCCAAGCCAGTCTCTATCCCCAAGGTGCAAACAAGCCTCGACATCCCCTTGCCAGTCACCTTGGGAAAATAAAAAGTGGCTTTTCCTACTCCATACTTGGGACCTCCTACACAAGCTAACAAAAGTTCATTCTTGCAGGGCATAGTGGTAGACACCTGTAGTCTCAGCTACTTAGAAGGCTGAGGTGGAAGAAAATCACTTAAACCCATGAGTTCAAGACCAGCCTGGGCAACTTAGTGAGATTCCATCACCAATAAAAAAAAAAGTTGTTCATTCTTACCAGATTTGCAACTGTCTACTAAATCATCTTCCAGGATAACCTTCATAGATCGTGGAATACTTCCAACAGATAGCCTTTGAACCTATCAAGAAAAAGAAAAGAGATACTGAATATGCTTAGATACACGCTAAGTATCCAGAAGTCTAGTAGTACTTGAAATTACTATTTCCATTTTTGGTATTATTGTACAATTTAATGATGATAAAGATTTAAGGAATTTTTCTTAAAAATTATGCTTACTATCAGTTTAAGAATTCACTATAACTAGAATAAAATAAAAACATCAATGTGGAAAATATCTCCAAATATAATCTACCTTGTGGATGGTCCAAATAAACATATGCTCCAAGTATTAAACTTAATAACAAAAGCTAATAGTTTATCTAGAAAAGAGAGATACTACTTTCCTAATCTCTAGTTATAAGACCTGGGACAAGTCATCAAGTCCCTCCCATTACTCCTTAGTAACAGAGCCCTGGATTTATTCCACATGGACATGTGCTTAGTGAAATGACCATGTTTCCCAGCCCCTTCAACTAGGCGTGGTCATAGGACTAAGTTCTAGCCAATGAGATATAAGCAGGCATATTATAGGAGATTGCCAACAAGACTCCGCTAGATGGTAGGTGTATTTGCCTATTCTTCATTTTTCCTGTTCTCTGGCTAGAATAGAGATGTGATGGAGTTACAGCCTCCACTGGCAACCATAAGAATAGAATTCACACATTAAGAATGGTGAAACAAAGCCGGGCGTGGTGGCACACGCTTGTAATCCCAGTACTCAGAAGGCTGAGACAGGAGGATCACAGGTTCATGGCCAGCCTCAGCTACTTAGTGAGGCCCTCCACAACTTAGTGAGACCCTGTTTCAAAATAAAGAATAAAAAATAGGGTTGGGGGTGTAGTCCGGAGGTAGAACGCCCCTGGGTTCAATCCCCGGTACTGCAAAAAAAAAAAAAAAAAAAAAAAAAAAAAAAAAAAAAAGAATGGTGAAACAACTGGATGCGGTGGTGCACACTTGTAATCCTAGTACTTAGGAGGCTGAGACAAGAGGATTACAAATTCAAGGCTGGTCTCAGCAACTTAGCAAGACCCTGCTTCAAAATAAAAAAAATAAAAAGGGATGGGAGTGTAGCTTGGAGGTAGAATGCCCCTAAATTCAATCTCTACTACCACCAAAAAAAGGCAGGGAGGGAGGATGGTAAAATAGAAGTCTGTGCCCCTGACACTGAGGAGACCACATGCTAGCCTTGGACTACCTGTCTCCTACTTATTTTATTTATTTATTTATTTATTTATTTATTTTTTGCGGTACCGGGGATTGAACCCAGGGGCGTTTTACCTCTGAGCTACACCCCTGGCCCTATTTTTAATACTTTATTTTGAAACCGGGTCTCACGAAGTTGCGGAGGGCCTCACTAAGTAGCTGAGGCTGGCCACGAACCCGGACGGATCCTCCGGTTTCCGCCTCCCAAGTACTGGGATTACAAGCGTGCGCCACCACGCCCGGCTCTCCTACTTATTTTAGATGAGAGAAAAAACCCTTGTGTTTAAGTTAAGTATAGGAAAATCAGGCTCACTTTTGTTAAAGACAATACATACCTCTTTGGTACAATAAATAAAATTGAACCCAAACCCCAAATCCTGCGCATGCCAATGTTTAACAACCAGTTAAAGCCACTTAATTTTCTCCAATCTCTTAGTTAAGTACAGCTATTTAGAATTATTAAATATTCATTTTAATTTTAACATAATTATTCAGTCATTCCACAATCTTTTTGTCAATGTTCTATCTAAACAGATGATTATTTAATGGCTTCTTAAAAACTACATTCTGGATCCGGGCATGGTGGCGCACACTTGTAATCCCAGTACTTGGGAGGCTGAGACAGGAGGATCTGGGTTCATGGTCAGCCTCAGCTACTTAGTGAAGCCCTCCACAACTTCGTGAGACTCTGTTTCAAAATAAAGAATAAAAAAATAGGGCTGGGGGTGGAGCTCAGAGGTAGAAGCCCCTGGGTTCAATCCCCAATACAGCAAAAAAGAAAAAAAACTACATTCTGATGTATGTGCAACAGTTTCAAGCTTAATCTCCCACAAAGTTATGGCGCAAGTCCATATTTATCCATTCTGTATTCCCTAATAGTAGCAATTTGACCACAGAGGAAAACCACTTCTTTAAATTTGCTATTTTTCTCATTTATTGGATCATTTACCTGTTCCTGAATTTTGATTTCCTGGTAATCTCTACACCTGGATGGTGATGAAGACAAGTCTGAGAGGCAAGTGAACTTTGAGGAATCACAGCTCTCCAAACTGGGACATGAGGATGGCCGGCAGAAGGTATAATACTGCTCAAAGTCAGCTTTGACTACAAACACGTGCTTGCATTTGCTACACATGTAATCCCGCTCAAACTCCAGGACCTTCACCAGACTTGTGCGAATGACTGTTCCAGTGACAGACAAAAAGTGTCCCACATCCTTGGTTTTCGGGATGTGTTCCCTCACCAGCTCAGGACAGACAGGTAGACCTGATGGAAAAACAACATCATCAATTTACATCTTGAGGTCTGACTCCATGGAACATATTCTTTTAATATCTCTTGGAAGGAGAAATTATAATTTCAGGAAAGAAAATCTTTTGCGTTTTACTTAAGAAAACAATCATCAGATCATCAACTCAATTAAGAAAATAGAAGCCAGGTATGGTGGTATACTCCTGTAATGCCAGTACTTGGGAGGCTGAGACAGTAGGACTGCAGGTTTGAGGACAGACTCGGCAAGTAGCAAAAGCAAAACTCTCAGCAACATAGCAAGACACTGTTTCAAAACAAAAAATAAAATAATTAGGCTGAGGGGTGTGGCTTGGAGGTAAAATGCCCCTAGGTTCAATCCCTAGTACCACAAAAATAAATGAATGAATAAATAAATAAATAAATAAATATGCTGGAGGTTTAGTGCAGAGGTAAAATGCTACCCAGTATCAAAACAAACAAACAAACAGAAATTCACTCTATTCATTTATCACTGTTGATATTAGGCATTTATTCATTCAGCTGTAAATAGATAAATGTTGGATTACCAAGAATGTACCCGTGTTTTCAGTTATAACCAAGCAAAAGTCATACCAACAACTAAAAGACATTAAAAACAGGTCTTAGTCTCATGTCCACACTGCTCATGTTTCGGGAGTACAATGTCTTCTTTTGGTTCATATCTTAGAATGTTGGGAAATAAGAAACAACCAAAAGGAAATCTATTTCTCTTGCTTTCCTGACCTTCCTTGGAATGTGGATTGTGGCAATTCATCTTAACACATCTTGTCAATTCTCAGTTACCTTTCTTTCCTTCCCACATGAATACTTTAAAACTTGAGATATAATTCACATACCATACGATTTAGCATTTTAAAGTTATTAGTATGTTTATAAGGTTGTAAAACCATTACCACTATCTAATTCTAGAACATTTTCATCACTCAAAAATAAAACCCATACCCAGTAGCAGTCACTACCCTGAACTGCTAGCAACCACTAATCTGTTTTCTGACTCTACCTATTCTGGGCATTTCAATTACAATGTGTGTTTTTTTTGTGTGTCTGGTCTCTTTCACTTAACATGTTTCTAAGACTCACCCATGTCAGAACCTCTATCACAACCTGGCTCGTTTTTATGGCTGAGTAATATTCCATTATGTGGCTAGGCCACAGTTTGCTTGTATGTTCATCAGTTGATAAGCGATTTGGGTTATTTTTACTTTTTGGCTATTATGAATAATGCTACTATAAGCATTCATGTGCAAGTTTTTGTTTGAATACTTGTTTTCAATTATTTTGGGCATATATCTAAGAGTAGAATTGCTAGGTCATATGGTTAAAATAATTTTTAAAAATAATTTTAGCCAGGCGTGGTGGCACACGCTTGTAATCCAAGCACTTGGGAGGCTGAGACAGGAGGATTGCAGGTTCGAAGCTAGCCTTCAACTCTAGCAACCCTGTTCAAAGTCATTTTTTAAACAAAAAGTAAGGAGCGAGCAGGCAATTCAAGGGCATAGCTTTGCCACCATAAGTTGCTGATTGCGCCACTATAGTTCCTTAAAAATTAAAATGCTTAATCTGTCATGCCTTCAACAAAAATGTATTGGGTTCCTGACAGGTAGATAGCACAATACTACTCTTGGTATATAAAAATAATTAATTTCCTAAAATAGTTTTGAAGGTCACTGGGCAGGATCTACTACTTTTCTAATTCTTGTATTACCAATTTTTTTATTGTTAGTAGTCACAAAAGCTCATAAAGATGCTTTGAATTACAATTTAACACACACACAGAAATATATAGATACATAAAGTATACTGGGGTCTACAAACCTTCTCCTTCCCCTCCGTTAAGATGGCTAGGACCCCATGTCCAGAAAAGAAGTGACCAACTGCTATACAACAGGTATGTATTTTAAATTGAAATATCAATTATTTCTTAGTGCTCTGAATCCCATATGTGTTATATCTTCGTGAAACCTTCCTAGAAAATTACATGGCAGTTACATCTTTAAGAGTCTTACCTGATATCCTGGCATGAAGATTCTGCTTCATGGAAACACCCTCAGGCTGAGACAGGGACTGGAGAATTGTCAAGGCTGACCTTCGCAGTGCACTATCAAAAATAGTTAGTACTTCATTGGGGAATACATTAAAATATTCTCCAATTTCCATGTTGGTCTCAAAAAGGTTCATGGCATTAACCACAACTGAGTAATGAGCATCTTCGTCCCCTTTCTTCAAGATTAAAAGAATTTCATTCCTATGGTACTCTGAAACATACGACTCGAACACTTGACCCACCAGTGTAACTTGATCACTATTCATCTTCAATCTAGGTTACTAAAGAAAAAGAAAGGATGGTATTATACCTTTGATATTCAAGATTTACACACAATTTAGCAAAAAAGATTGGTTATCAATGTTATCAATCATCCTTGCTTTGGATCACACTATCATCACAAAATACCTGAATTTAAACCTTACTTAGATCTGAAGTATCTGTTATAATTATGTAATGCACATACTTTTAAAATGAGTGAAGTTAAATTTAAGTCAAAGAATTAGATGGTACTGATTATTGAAATCCAAAATGATACAAAGCATTTCTCACATCTTTTCCCAAATCTTTCTCCTCATTAACACTATAATATATGAATATGTTATAATTTACATAATATATATAAGAGGTCATGGACTTTTTTTTACCACATTCCACACACACACTTTTACTTTCAAGTATAAAATCTTTAAACACTGGTCTTTTGGCTGAAGTCACTCCCAGTGGAGTTTCTTCCAAGTGTCTAGGTTCTCAGTTTTATTCATATAAGAACATACCATTTTTTCTCTCTCTAATTACATACACATACATTCATGTGTATCCTGCTACATAAATGGGACATATACTATTAATCAGATCAATAGCCAGTTCTAACTTGAATAATAACTGGCTTTAGCAACATACATTTAGAAGTGAATTTGTTTCCTAATCTAGGAAAACTACAAGCTCCAGCAACAACAGCTGCCAAGAGGGTAAAGAAACCAGGTGTGCACTTGTAATCCCAGCTACTTGAGAAACTGAGGCAACAGGAAGTTAGAGGCCAGCCTGGGTGACTTAGAGAAACCATGTCTCAAACAAAAATTTTTTTAGCCGGGCGTCGTGGCGAACGCTTGTAATCCCAGTCCTTGGGTGGCTGAGACCGGGGGATCGCAGGTTCGCGGCCAGCCTCAGCTACTTAGTAAGGCCCTCTGCAACTTCGTGAGACCCAGTTCCAAAATAAAGTATAAAAAATAGGGCCGGGGGTGTAGCTCGGAGGTAGAATGCCCCTGTGTTCAATCCCTAGTACCGCAAAAAAAAAAAAAAAAAATTTTTTTTAAAGGCTGAGAAAGTAGCTCAACAGTGAAGCACTTGCCTTGCACCCGCGAAGCCCTGGGTTCAATCCCCAGGACCACACACAAACACACACAGAAAGAGCATAAAGAACCTAGACCAACTGAGAAAAGGAAGGGAACATAAGGTTTTTGAATAATAAACAACTAAGATTGAAAATAAATACAACATATACCATACCTATCTCATTTCCCTGGCAATATTTTTATTTTTTACTGTGTGTACTACAGATAAAAAGGGCTCCATCCCTTTTACCTCCACCCTATTTTCATGTATACAGTCAGATCACAAATCATATATGCATAAACTCAATTCAATGTCCATTTCCTAATATCTACCATGCCCAAGACACTGTGCTAGCAAGTGAAAAGCATAGTAAAAGGTGCTCTATGTCTACAGAGAATCAGGTGACAGATAAAATGAAACTGCTCTGCCAGTGGTAAAGATGCAATACAAACAGGACCAGGAAGGAGAGAGGGATTACATTTAAATGAGGCGACAATCCCAGGGGTGGGAGTGTAACTGCACTGGGCAGTTGCAAATGAACTGTCCAAGCAACTCTTACTTAGTTTGGAAACAGAGCCAAGTGCCTTAGAAAAGGTGTAGTTTAATTTGACTTATTTCATTATCCAACATTTATTGTACTAAGTTCTATAAATAAGAAGATTAAAGAAAATTGCTATAAAGTTCACAGTTGCCGGGCGTGGTGGTGCACGCTTGTAATCCCAGTACTTTGGGAGGAGGAGACCAGAGGATCCAGGTTCGCGGCCAGCCTCAGCTCCCTCGCTCTCTCTCTCTCTCTCTCTCTCTCTCTCCTTAGTGAGGCCCTCCGCAACTTCGTGAGACCCGGTTTCAAAATAAAGTATAAAAAATAGGGCCGGGGGTGTAGCGCGGAGGTAGAATGCCCCTGGGTTCAATCCCCGGTACCGCAAAATAAATAAATAAATAAAGTTCACAGTTTATCATCGTCGGTATGTGTTACATATGTTTTATATTACAGGTTTTAATAGGTTCTCAATGTTCTTATAAGTACCGTGCACTAACCGATTGCACCACTGGAGCTCCTCTCACTGTTCTGAGAACCAACTACGATGGAAGGTATGATATATCACCTGTATATACCAGTTAGGCCAAGACTCCTGGCATCTACAGGAGGACAGTGTCAGAGTAGGAGATGAATAAATGTATACTCAAGAGAAAGAGGGAAAGGAAATCATGGCCACCACAATGATAAGTAATTTGTTTGGGTTAGTTAATAAAAATTCAGCTGAGTATAAAGCAGAAAAAGCACTTGGGAAGGAACTGACCACACAGTATTTCCACGATGTGATCTTTACTTAAAAACAAACAAAAAACTAAGGGACTCCCAAGGTGAGCAGCTACAACAGAGTCTCTAAGATTCTACAAAAGCATATTAAATTTAGAGCACAAATTTAGCAATTTGAAAAACAGCTCCATATAAAGCAATAGGAGGATAGCTACAGAATTCAAGGTTCAAATTGAGATTAGATTAATTTAGACCAGCATTTAAAAAAAAAACAGGAGGCTGGTCTCAAACCTGGGATCCTCCTGTCTCATTTTCCCACGTACTGGGATTACAAGCATGCACCACTACGCCCGGTTAGACCAGCAATTTATATGGACTTTTGGGAGGGGAGGTACTGAGGATTGAACCCAGGATCATTCTACCTCTGAGTCACATCCACAGCCTTATTTTATTTTTGAAACAGGGTCTTGCTTAGTTCCTGAGTCTGGCCTTGAAACTTTAATTCTCCTGTCTCAGCCCCCAAAATTCTGGGATTACAGGCATGTACCACCGCGTCCAGCTATGGATCATCTTTTTTGAAAAGATCATTCTCTTTGAACATCTGCGCAAAACTGACTAGTCAACTGTTTCCTAAGCAGTTTGCCAACCCTATAAACATGCCCGCCAGATACACGCTTATTGTTTTGAAAAGGATCGTTGCACAATTCTCATGCTCCCTTTCCTTTTTT
>PVJS01041085.1:0-12563 GCA_004027185.1 Glis glis
GATCTTCCGGTCTCAGCCTCCCAAGTACTGGGATTACAAGCGTGCACCACCATGCCCGGTTTGCTTGCTTGCTTGCTTGCTTGCTTGCTTGCTTGCTTGCTTGCTTGCTTGCTTGCTTGCTTCCTTCCTTCCTTCCTTCCTTCCTTCCTTCCTTCCTTTCCTTCCTTCCTTCCTTCCTTCCTTCTTTCCTTCCTTCCTTCCTTCCTTCCTTTCTTTCTCTTTCTTTCCTTTACAATTTATTTTTAAATAAAATGAAGGAAACTTTACAATATAAGTTGAAGTCCTTCCTTCCCCTGCCCAATCCCACTTTGTCTCCCCTCTTTATCACAGACAAACATAAATTCATTGTGAAAAATACCTCGTAACACAAGGCAAAGGTTTTATGCACATTCATACCAATATCTTTCAATTCATTTATGCTATAAATTACTTTGAAATTAATATAAATTATGTTGAATATATATTAAACATATTTTCAGAAAGGGAAATAATAGAATATAAACACACACACACATATTCCTCGCTATTTTCTGTTGGTTTCTGTGAGCCTCTGGCCATAATCAATACAAAAACTTGTTTTGTGTATATTTCTGCTTAAAAATACCTAATATAAACAATACCATTGACTCATTCATATTGAATTCACAGCCAATAGCACTACAACTCATGCTTGAACAGAATGTATTTAACATGTATTTTCTCCATACGTAGCTCATCTCAGCCTGCTTGCATTTAGGAATAATAGACATTTAAGCAATACACTTGGGGACCATTTGAAATTGTAAAATCACCCATAAAAAGCACAAAAAAATGTGATACTAAATATACTATGAAGAGGACACTTGATTTCAGGATGAGAAGGAAATAACACAGAGAATTGCCTTGTTTGACCTCCGCTGGGAACATGTGGGTTGGGGGGGACTCACATGTTGTTTTGTGTGTACTAATAACCATGAGAATTGAGAATTGGTTTAAGAGTTACAAGTAAATTTTACCTAGTAGGCAAATTTGCTAATACAGAATCTGGGACCAAGGAAGATTCTCTCTCTCTCTCTCTCTCTCTCTCTCTCCATATATATATATATACATATATATGTGTGTACTTTAAATATCTATATTCATCTTATATATATGCATATCATTACATGTTTCTATTATAATTCTAATACTTGTTTATTCAACATTTTGTTTTTTAGGTCTGTTTATGTTGATGTCTATAGGTCTAGTCTATTCTAGTCTGTTTATTTTGATAGCTCTGTAATATCTCATCTTTGACTCAAACAGTTTAACTTTCCTCATATTGGTGAAATAAGCACTTTTAAAGTATATAAAATTCCCTCACAGACTTGTATCACCTTTCTGTAGCATCATTTCACTAGTTATACAGGAAGAAATGAAATATTTTCCTTAAAAGAAACTTTGAGTTTTAAGTATTAAACTTTTTATCTAGGCCTAACTAATCCCAAATTCAAATCTGTACAAAAGCTTTAAACTTCCCCACCCTTAGGTAAATTCAACTAAATGTGTTAAGAAATCTTGCCTACAGCCTTTATTAGTTAAAGCATTTAAAGTGTTATGGATCATGCACAACTTTGATAACTAGTACATACAAAAGATAAACATGACACCACCTTTATGGCATTTCTAGCCCAACATGGGGAAATGAGCTCACAGGTGTGAACAGATGAGTTTGGTTAAGTAGTATAGATTCTATGGGTTTGGGGAATGTAATCTGGCAAAAATGTAGAGGGTCAATTAAAAATAATAGGACTGGAAGTCAAAGAATTCATTAGGAAATAATGTTAGAAAAGTATACGGCTGCCTTCTAACACAAGAGGGTTATTTAGACTAAAAGGGCTTCATCGATTATGGCATGGAAGTGCAAAAACAGCATGGTGATCAAAGATTCTCAAACACCTTAGGATGGCTGCAGCGTAGTCAGTGATGCAGAGTGGTGAGGGAGGAGGCTGGAGGAGTAATCAACGGCCAGACCACTGAGAGCACATCAGACTATGATAATCCATCCGGATAAGAGGTTCCCAAACTTATTTCACTTACCTCTCCCTTTTCAGAAAGAAAAAAAAAATTACTCAGCAACACCCCCTGCTCCAGAAATTTGCCTTCTTTAAGCTCATAAACAAAAAGATGCTGTGCCAAATTTGCATTATTTTATGTATCTGTATTCCCTTTCATTGCCCTTCAGCGGGGTAGGATCGCCCGTTTTGGAAAGGTATGTATGAATGGGATTTTTTTAAAACTGTTTTCAAGCATGAAAATGTCTTAAAATTTGGGCCTTTGAAAGATTGTGCTGGTGACAGAACAGATTAGAAGGGACGGTGAGAGGAGGAGTCAGAATACCCAGTTAGGAGTCTATTCCGATCGCCCAGGTGAGGGGAAAGGAGGCTCTGAAATGAGGCACTGTCTCCTCCTGATGGAAATGCACTCATCCTAATGGGCATCCTCCAAGACTGGAGAGCATCCAATTTAGGTTATCAGTAGATCACTCATTGGTTACATTTGTAAGCAGTATGAGCCACTATTCTTTCAAAATGATATTTCTCTATTAAGAAAACTCTTATCCATCTCCACAGGCAGAAATTTGACATCTCTATGGGCCATGGCAAATGCTTTCCCTCTAAGTTATCCTTCTTTCATTGCGTCGTTTAAAGATTTATTTGGTCTTCTTGCTTGGCTGCCTTTACCCTCTTCCTTTTATGAAGACAAGGAGCTATTTTTTTTTAATGTCCAGTCCACATCGTTCAATTCTGGCTTAACTCTCCTCATGATCAAATTTCAAAGAATAAAAGTAAATGTCAAAAGGAAAGAAAACATATTTCCTCCTGAAATAACTATCCACCAAACACAGATGCTAATGTCAGTGAATCTCGTTCCTTTCCCTATTTTGAGGTGTCTGAAGCTATTTTCCAGCGATTTGTGGGAAAAGCGTTCATTATTCTTTAAGGGGTTTTTAGATGGATGCACAATGGATAGACTTTTCCAGATAATATCAGTCTGAACTCAAATCTCAGAAAACATGAAACCAGAACTTGCTTGGGTTATTTCCAGGTTCTTATGAGAATTTTCCCCCCTCACATTATTGATCATGTCAAGAATTCAACCCCTGAATGAAAATCCAAAGTATTTATCACCAAGCCTCCATTTCTATACTTAACTATCTATAGGCTCCAGTGATCAATTGCACATAGGTATTATCTACTTATATATTCCATACCTATCACATAGGTCTTTGGATAACTGCATTTTATAGCTGCAGCTTTAATTATGGTTCCTTGCAAACAAGAAACTCAGTTTATTTATAATCAGATCACATGCTAATCTAATATTTCAGCATCCAAAGTAGGATCATAGTCTAAACCCTATAATAGTGTAGTGTAAAATGCTTTAATTGAATCACAAAGGGGGGAAAGCTGTAATCCTATAAATCAACCTCAGGAATTTGACATGCTGAGAATGCTTTTTGGGAACTTTTTAATTGCATGACACAGCAGGCGTCATAAGTCTATAAAAAAGGCTGCATTTCTTATAAGCAATCATGTTATATAATTTTAAATGCCATGCTAGTAATACCAGTTTTTGAGCTCAGTGCATCTTCCCATTAGTCAATACAGATCTTCAGGCTTATAAAAATGTCTGTGGGAGCAAAAGGATAAATGGTTCTGAAAATCAGGTAAAATGTGTCCGTGATAAGGTTAAGGTCTCAAATTCAGCCGTAAAAGATGATTTTCAGAAAAAAAAAAAAAAACCCTGAGCCCGAATCTCAGTTCTGCTACTTTCTAACCACATGGCTTTGGTCATTATCTACCTGTCCAGGTAGAACCAATCCCAGAATTTCCATATAAACGATGCATAAGGGTGACAATTTAATAGAAAGGCAAAACCAGGGGAAATTGCCTTAAAGCTGTCTTTGCATGAAAAATTTGCTGGTTTTATTTCTATTACAGGTTTATTTGGATGCCTATATGGAAAATATGATGTGTTGTACAGTCAAATAACTCAGCCATCCCTGGGTCGTAAGCCTTAGCTATAAAATTTTAACATCTAGAGGTGAGGGGTTGCCAGAGTTATCTAATGTGTTCTGTGTTAAACCTGACAACGAGCTTAACAAAGCTTAGTCTCTTTCCCTTCTGTTCTCTCGGAGCCCTCAGTGCAGCTTCCAAGTGCGTCAATCACACTAGTTTTATCTCCTGCCCAAGGACAAACTCCTTTGTCAGCCATCCATGTTGGAGCTCATGATGCCAGTCACCAAGACAACAGTACACTGAGGGCATGGGTTCCTTCCTCTGCTCAGAAAACTACTCAAAATTGCCAGTCTCAAGAGTTTGTTTCTTAAACAAAATATAGCACATTTGTGGAAGATATTGTTGTTGTTATTATTGTTATTATTATTATTTTGCTTCATTAGTGCCTTAGTTTACTTGAGCTACTATAACAATATCATAGACTGAGGAGTTATTATTATTATTTTGCTTCATTAGTGCCTTAGTTTACTTGGGCTACTATAACAATATCATAGACTGAGGACCTTATAAAGAAGAGGAATTTATTTTTCATCTTTCTGGAGGCTGGAAAATCCAAGATGAGGTGCCAACAGACCCAGTGTCTGGTAAAGTCCATTTCTGGTTCACAGATTTTGCTTCCTTGCCCCACAGGGTGGAAGAGGCAACGCAGCTATCTTCTCTATTGGACCACTTTTTTTTTTTTTTTTTTTTTGCGGTACCGGGGATTGAACCCAGGGGCGTTCTACCTCCATACTACACCCCTGGCCCTGTTTTTTTTATGCTTTATTTTGAAGCCAGGTCTCACGAAGTCGTGGAGGGCCTTACTAGGTAGAGAGAGAGAGAGAGAGAGAGAGAGAGACAGGGAGAGAGAGAGAGAGAGAGAGGGAGCTGAGGCTGGCCGCGAACCCGGATCCTCCAGTCTCGACCTCCCAAAGTACTGGGATTACAAGCATGCGCCACCAAGCACAGCTGGGCCACTTTTATAAGATCACTAATCCCAGCATGAGGAGTCCACTCTTACAGACTTAATCACCTTCTAAAAAGTCATGGTCAGATATAGACTGTCCCCTGAAGAGCTCAGGGTTGATACACTTAAGTCCTGAGAGTTAATCTCATCAGTAGACAATCCACTGTCATGGATTTACCTGGGTGGTAACCTAAGATGATAGGGTGTGGCTGGGGAAGGTGGCCCCTGGAGGTGTGGCTTTAGGAATTGTGCTTGTGTCTTCGAATCCCCTTGCTTGTTGGCTCTCTCTGCTTCCCACCTCCATGCTGTAAGGAGCAGAGCCCTTGCTCTCTCCCTCTCTCTGCTTCCTGTTGCCATGGCCTGAGCTCCAGACCCTGGGCTCACATGGACTGAACCTGGAATCGCCAAGAAACTATGAGCAAATAAACCTTCCTTCCTCTAAGTCGTGTGGTCAGTCATTTTGGCAGTGAGAATGTTCACAGAGACACCAAAGACTCTTCCACCTAACAGCATCATCTTGGGGCTGAGAATTTCACCATAAAAATATGGAGTGGCCGGGCGTGGTGGCGCACGCTTGTAATCCCAGTACTTTGGGAGGCAGAGACCGGAGGATCCGGGTTCGCGGCCAGCCTCAGCTCTCTCGCGCTCTCTCTCTCTCGCTCTCTCTACTTAGTGAGGCCCTCCGCAACTTTGTGAGACCCGGTTTCAAAATAAAGTATAAAAAATAGGGCCGGGGGCGTAGCGCAGAGGTAGAACGCCCCTGCGTTCAATCCCCGGTACTGCAAAAAAATATATATATATATATATAGAGTGACAGAAAACATTATGACCACAGCAATTAGTAATTTGGAAAATTAAATACAGGCAGAAATCCCAAAGTGGTATTCATATTTATTTATTTCATGTGTTTGTGCCAAATAAACTAATAGCTTTTTTGAATTGTTGAATCATGTTGAAAAATTATTTTTAAAAATACTCAATAGTTATGACCAAACTTAGATTATTAATAGGATCCTTTTAAAATATCATATTTGTAGTACTTCTTTTTGTAGTACTGTACTTTTTTTTGGTACTTCTTTTTGTAGAACCTTGAACCCAGGGGCATTCTGAGTTACACCCCCAGCCTTTTTTATTTTTTTGAAACAGGGTCTTACTAAGTTGCTGAGTATCTCGATAAGTTGCTGAGGCTGGCCTTGAACCTGCAATCCTCCTGTCTCAGCCTCCCAAGTACTGGTTTTACAGGCATGTACCACCATGCCCAGCTCCTTTTAAAATATCTTGTTCCTTAACTGCTTCTTAATGGAATAATGACTTCATTGCATGGCTTATATGTGAATCTCAACCTGAAAGCAAATTTTTATCAAATAGGGCTGGTCAAAATTGATCAGAAGTCATTTCAAAGGATGCTTATCACACTTTAATGCCATTTAAAGACTGCACATTGACCCAGATTTATTTTTTGCTCAATAATATATACCTCATGCATGTATGTGGATACACATAAACACATAAAACATACATATGTAAATTTCATGTCCAAAAAATACAATGATATGCTAAATAAACCTCATCTGGCCACTACTGAGTAGAGTTAACGCATTTCTGAGTTTCTTCTAAAACACTGTTTTTCCTCCTTATCCTACAGATCTTGTGTTACTTCATGTCTACTTCTAACATCATTTCCCTTTAAATATCTGCTCTATTAGTAATACCTTTTTTCATACCAGACAGAATCTATCTCTTTCCTCTATGTTCCCACAGAAATTTGTAATTACTGTATGGTACTTATCACATTATTTTATAATTGCTTACAGACCCTTCTTCCCCCCAGGTTATGTTCTTTGTAAAAGGGCTATTCATTTACTATGTATTTATTTAGTGCTTTCTAGGAATAAGTCCTCAGATAGTCACTGGTTCCAGACTTCAAGGACCCTTGATCCTCATGAAAGAGAAAAATGTGAATCAAATTATCATTCAACTCATTATAAAAGTACAACTCTAATTAGTGCCACTATTACAGAAAGATTATCTATGAATGCGTAAAAAAGATAAATTGGACGTAGTTATAGGGATGAAGGAAAGCTTTCCAGAATAAGAGACCAGAATAAGAGACCATTGAGAGCTGGACTTGGTGGTACACTCCTGTAATCCCAGTACTTGGGAGGCTGAGACAGGAGGATCACAGGTTCAAGGCCAGCCTCAACAACTTAGTGAGACCCTCAACAACTTTGCAAGACCCTCTTTCAAAATAAATAATAAAATGGGTCTGGGGGTATAGTTCAGAGGTAGAATGCCCCTGGATTCAATCCCCCATACCACAAAATAAAAAAAAGAGAGAGAGAGAAAGACAATTGAGTAGAGGTATTAAGAATGAGTGGGCATTAAGTAGATAAAGTGGGAAGAAAGGCATAGATCTAGCTGTTTTTCAGTGATAAAAATTTCTGCATATATGCATATATATTTATGCATGTGTGTGTACATACATGTTACAAGGTTGTGTATGATCAGATTGGCGTCAATTATTTTGACATGTAGAGTGAGCAGCCGACACATTTGCTCCTGGCCCTATCTGCGCTCACCAGCATCTGTACTGCATACTCCCTGCTCACCTGGCTGCTTTCCACCTCAAGCACAAATCTTTTTTACCTCTGGTCTCCAGGGTTTTCTCTAGCTCCCTAGGAGTTTCCTTTCCCAAATCAGAGCAGCCTAGAAAGCACAGATTGAATACCACCCCCAGAGGCAGCCAGCAGAAAAGAGTGACAGGAGTTGTAAACACTGATTCCATGCTTCCTCAGTCCTTCGTGGACAATCCTGAGACGCGTTCCACCCAGTTCCTCAGAGGCTAGCTGGTGGGACTGAGCCTACCACGGTACCCTGATCACCACAGCACCTTTTACTTGTTCTCTTCCTCTCCAGCGCAATGTCCCTCCTTCTTCAGTTGTGCCTTGGGTTCATCCCCCAGATAAGTGAATGGTGTGTGATACTGGGGGGAAGGTAGAGATAAGGGGCTCAAACTTAAAATGAAAGTCAATCAGCCGGGCATGGTGGTGCACGCTTTTAATCCCAGTACTTTGGGAGGTGGAGACCGGAGGATCCGGGTTCGCGGCCAGCCTCAGCGCTCTCTCTCTCTCTCTCTCTCTCTCTCTCTCTACTTAGTGAGGCCCTCTGCAACTTCGTGAGACCCGGTTTCAAAAAAATAAAAGTATAAAAAATAGGGCCGGGGGTATAGTGCGGAGGTAGAACGCCCCTGGGTTCAATCCCCGGTACTGCAAAGAAAAAAAAAATGAAAGTCAATGAAAGCATCAGGGCAAATTCCAATGTGCATTGCCTATGTACACTGCAACATGTTTATTTTTAGTACACTGGATTTTGACATACCTATAAATCACAAGTGATATTAATCATTGATTAACCTTTGTGTGAGGATTTGTTCCCATTGACATATTACTTTGGATATTTTCCCTTTCCTTCACATTTCCAACAGTGCTCTGTCTCTTCCTTGTGATCAACCCTTGAGAAGTCGGGGATCTGGTTTCTTACTTAGCATGCTCTTCCTGGGATCTCCTTGGCCGGGCCAGATAGAGCCTGAGTGGGAAGAGTGGACTTGGTGAGATTGTAGGACATGGCGTGTTTGCAGATGAGAGTTTCATGTTCTCTGAACTCTTCATGTGTCATTTCCCTGTTGAGATTTACTGCAGGTGGCTCTGGTCTCCTGGACTGTATTCTGGCCATGGCAAAACGATACCATGACTCCAGGGATGGGAGAGACAAAAGTCCTAATAGAGCATAATTCCTGATGTGATGAGTATATGTTCAACGTGCTTAAGGGGTATTGACACCCTTTCCTGTGAGTCTCTCTGTCTTTTGTATGTACAGTGCACTTTGTTTTTTTGCAAAGGTTGTATCTAGTAAACTGTTAGTAAATTTTCACTTTTTATATAATCAAATTTAACATTCGTTGAGTGCCTGCCCTATGCTAATCACTGAAGATGAGCACTTTCCTTGGCCACCTCATTTAATTTATATGCCAACCATGTGACCGGTGCATCACCAAGCCACATAAAATGAAAAAGCCAATTTAGAATTGTTAAGTTGCTATAACTGGCAATAGTTATATAAGGATTTGAATATAAACTCAGGGCTCTTCCTAGCACTTCATGATTCAATAGATTTGAAGACATTATCTGGTGGAAAATCAATGGCCAACATAGTTGTTATATTTCTCCTCTTTGGGACTGTTGGAAAACTGTTTCTATTCTTAATTATTCCCTTTGTCTTCTGCTACAGATAACTCTTTTGCTAGAGATTTTGCACAAGGATTTTGTAGAAAAACTAATGATGTGATTTATTCTCCCATATTCTTAATGTAGAATATAGCAGCATTGAATTTACTAATGTAAAACCTACAATTTTGGCTATCATGGGCATAATGAAACTCCATCACAAAAACCAGCTGCTGGTTAGTCATGAAAAATGAGCGTTATTCAACCATAAGATGTGTGTAGTAACTCCCAGCACATTTTACAGATCTTCACCTAAATAATTGCAAACTTGCCCTTCCCCCTCCTTCACTTCACCTAAACAGACACAGAGGGTTGAAAAGGGTACAATTCTGTCTCAATATTTTCATATGCATAGATTTATAGTTATATGCTAAATGATAGCCCCATAAAAATAAAAATCTTGTTTATGGAGATTAGTGTAATGCGCTCTGTAGAATTTCATGACAATAGGACCCCTAAGACAATAATATATTATCCAGAATGGCATTGTGTTAATGTTTGCTAAGATACTCACACAGGATTTTCTGGAGCTCAGATTTATATTTAATTCTTCAATTATTTAGTTTGAAATGCACAAGGTCCCTGAACAAAGCATGAAAACCAGTCTTATAGAGACTCTTTTCTCTTATTTTCATTAATGTTGTAAGTATGGGGTAAAATTTCCCAGATATCTATTTTTTAAAGCCTTCAATTTTTCTTTTATTTACAGAAATGGGAGCAGATTGCTGCATAGAGACCAAAATTATAGTACTTTTGCTTGCAACTAGAAGAGCAAGAGAAGTTTACTAACTAGTCTTGTTAACCCTTTTCTTCCATTGAAGAGAAATAGCCTGGAAGTAATTAGGAAAACTGGTTAATGCATATAATCTGTCGATAAATTAAGGCCAGAAATCATCAATTATAAGGCACAATTCTATTTGGGAAATTGCCTTTCTTTATTTTCAGATATAACATTTGAGCAAGTGAATGAGCTAATTCATATTATGTATTTTTGTGGAAAGGGATTTGCTAACAAAAAGAATCGGTTCCAGATGGTCAGGCATTTTTGATATGTCCTTGAAGGCTCATACCCATTGCTTTATTAGGAGGACACGCTGGTTATTAGCATCTAAATTTTAAATGGTTGGCTAATGTAGACTTATGAGTGAGAAAGACCTAGTGATAAAAGAAACAGTGTTGTAAATGCCAGGAAAATTTCTCACATTGATAGGATATTTAGTTAATTACAAATTTGCAGGACAATCAAAAGCTTATTGATTCACAAATTTGAATATTAATGTTCAATTATCAAAGTAGCTCAACTTAGTTGAAATCACGACTTTCCTAAACAACATGGAAAGAAAACCAAAGCAAAGCATAAACAACAGAAAGATTAGGTCCCAATCTCATCTCTTCATTTACTAGTGACCTAAGTCAATTTGTCTGTATCTTAGCTTTCTGATCAATGAAATTGGGAGAATTATACTACCTATTCCATGGAGCTTCTGTGAGAATAAAATGAGGTAACCAACATAAAGTCGTTTAGGCACATAAAATCTCTCTGTTTCTAATTCTGTTCTTAAGGTGATCAGTGTATTATCCTGGGGGAAAGAGGAAGGCAGGGACTAGAGATGACTGATTCTTTCTCTAAGATTGTCAAAAGTCCTGATACAAACCGGCCATAGTGGCACACGCCTATAATCTTAGTACTTGGGAGGCTGAGTCAGGAGGCTCTCGGGAGGTTCAAGGCCAGCCTTGGCAACATAATGAGACCCTGTTAAAAAATTAAAAATAAAATAAGGTTAAGGGTATAACTCAGGGTTAGAATGCTCTTGGATTCAATTCCTTGTACCAAGAGAGAAAAAAAAATGAAAAGGCGTCCTAATACAGAGAAATATTCTAATTTCCTAACAAGTACATAAGCTTTTTGGGGGACTAATTCAAACATGTAATGATTGAAGAAAGGCAATATTTTAAAAGTCTATTTTAAAGCCTTACATGAAGTGCTTAGTATTGAGAAAACAAGAAGGCTTTCCAGAGAGGGTGATGCATTAATGGAGCCTGGAAGGATGGGGGTGGTTAGTGGAAGACGATGGCAATACTTCCTACTGCACATTAATGACAAGGAGACCGGCCAAGGGCTCCTGCACCAACCTGAGAGTGAACTGTAGGCAGCAGTGAACCGAGGACCTGAACGGAAAAGTCAGGTCAAATAGTCGTATCACAGACAAAACAAAGATTTGATCAAAGAAAACGCAGTGATCAACTGAATATAAGGGATGAAGGAGAGAGGTCATCCATCACTGATACTAAAGATTATGTGTGGAGGGAATGAGGAAAAGGCCAAGCGTCACCTCATAGCTTTAAGCCAGAAATGGTACATTGGCCAGAGGAGCTTGTTCAGTACTTAGGAAGATGAGATTTCCAGTGGAACTCTGGGAATTAAAGAATAGGTTGTGATAGTCAATCTAGGTTGTCAACTTGACCTGATCATGACACACCCAAGATCATGTGACTTTGGGTGTGTAGCAGCAGATTAAACAGAAAGCCTGCCCTGAATGTAGGCAGCAGGATTCTGATAGGTGCAGGACTTAGATAAAGAGGGAGAAGCCGCGTAGAGAGTGCGCGACTCTTTCCAAGTAAAACGCATCTGCTCTCGCCTGAGATCGTCAGCCGCCGGCTTTGCCATTTCTCTGAAGAGCTTCTTGATCTTCTCGGCCTCCAGCCCTTCGAACTGAAACTCCACCTTCGTTTCTCCAAAGAGCTTCCTGATCTTAACGTCTTGGACGTGCTACTGATCGAGATTTCAATAAAGGAAGCATCCATCTATAGGGGCAGGTGTAAAGAAAATATAACACAGCTGGGATTAAAATCTGTGTATGGACTGCATGGCTTGGGTGTTGTTCATACTATTTTATGTTTGAGTGATTATGTCACATTTATAGAAAACCATGGTGGTAGAGTAGGAAGAGCTTTGGGCTTGGAATCAAGACCCGAGTTTACATTTTACATTCACTGTGTTTGAGCACTGATACCTTGGTCAAATTACTTGATCTCTCAGCTGGCTTGTTTTTTAAATAAATTATAAAAAATTTACCATTTCTCTTACAAAGCATTTGTGAGAATTCATGAGGTATTCTACGCAAAGTCTACAGCAAACTACCTGCTTGTTGCATGAGACATGCTGAGTTACTGTAGCTTGAACCTTAATCTAGAAGGAAAATGTAGCTTACAAAATACCTAGCTTTCGCCGGGCGTGGTGGTGCACGCTTGTATTCCCAGTACTTTGGGAGGTGGAGACCGGAGGATCCGGGT
>PVJS01041086.1:0-18125 GCA_004027185.1 Glis glis
AGATGCGTTTTCCTCGGAAAGAGTCGCACGCACTCTACGCGGCTTCTCCCTCTTTATCTAAGTCCGCACCTATCAGAATCCTGCTGCCTACATTCAGGGCAGGGCTTTCTGTTTAATCTGCTGTTACACACCCAAAATCACATAATCTTGGGTGTGTCATGATCAGGTCAAGTTGACAACCTAGATTAACTATCACACAGGGTAATGGATATGTTGACAGCTCTGATTTATTCATTACCTAACGTATACACATATCAAATCATCCCATTGAATTCTATAAATATGTACAATTATCATGTGCCAATTAAAAAAGGAAAAAGGACAGCCAAAATGTGGAGATAATTAATGCCCAAAGGAAAAAAAAAAACAATTCTCTTTCAGTAGCATACGGGGGTGATGTATGGTTCTGCCGAATTAGCCAATAGGAATAGTTTGTATAGATCAGAGAAATAGAGTCGAGGAGGAGGCAGGATGAGGTAGAGATTAAGAGCGCAGCGTGGCCTCTGCTGTCCCATTCTGTCTATCTAATTTTGGGCAAGTTATTTATTTCATAGGACTTTCATTTCCTTTTCTATAAAATGGAATTAGCGATAGTCCCTATCTCCAATGATTTTCTTTTCTTAGGATCAAAGACACTTTATATATAGCGAGAGCTCACAAACTGTTGGCTATAATTCTTCAGGAGTGACTGAAATATAGAAATGGGTAAGAAGTGTTGTCAATGGAGAAATTGTCTGTCTTTGAATAGCTTCTACATGTCTGGGTTTTATCTTAATTATTTACTTACTTATTTACTTACTTTTGTAATCTTTGGCTTCTACATGTCTGGGTTTTATTTTAATTATTTACTTACTTAACTTATTTATTTATTTACTTTTTTGTGTATGACACTGGGGATTGAACCCAGGGGCATTCTACCTATGAGCTACACCCCCAGCCCTATTTTATTTTTTTATCTTGAAACAAGTTCTCAGTAAGTTGCTGAGGCTGGTCTCGAACCTGCTATCCTCCTGTCTCAGCCTCCCAAGGACTGGGATGACAGGCATGCACCACCATGCCCAGCCATGTCCAGATTTTTTGTGGGATACAAGTGAGTAATCTGATTGGTCTAATCTCTTCTGCATCACCGGCAGATCATCATCAGATTGTACCCCACAGCCTATAGATACTAAGCTATTAGAAGTCTAGTGATAAAGTCAACATTAGAAGACCTGCATCTGAGTTTGTCTCAGTCAGCTAGCAGCATAATAATGCCACATGACAAACTACCCCAAGTGCAGTGGCTCATAACCCTAGCATTTATTTTTTGTACTTTTATTGGTGCATTACAGTCTTACATCATAATGTAGTTCATAGTGATAGTGATGTATATGCACACAGCACTTGGTGAACTTCCCCTTGGTCCCCTCCCTATTCCCCCAAAGTATGTGTTTGGGTTAGCGGACTTGGCTGGGTTCCAGTCTGTGCTGTGAGATTTTCATATTCTCTATATTTTATATATAATTTTCTTATTTGGTACATTGTAATTATACATCATACTGAGGTCTAGAGAGATAGGAACATACATGCACACAACTCTTGGAGCCCTTTCCTTGGGGTTTCACCCCTCTCCTTAGATCAGCTACTAGTTTCCCAAAGCGTGTTCTTCTTATAGAAAAATTCAGAAGTACAAGAGGATAAGCCCAGCCATACAGGCAAACGTCCAGTCATCATTCCTCTCATGTCTGCTAACATCCGATTGGCCAGAACAAGTCACGTGACCATGTCCAAAGTCAAAGGGCAGGGACTTGCATCCCGCCCGCTGTGGGCCTTGGGAGGGCATGGAGGTACTGTACAACTGCAGAGAAAGGAAGAACTGAGATCAATGACTGCATCCACCCTAAAGGCTTTGACTGTGCATCCTTGGGCAGGTCACAGTACCTCTGTGCACCTTGGTGGCTTTGCTCATGAAACGAGGAGGTTGAATGAGATCAGAGGTTCTCAGCATTGGATATATATATATATATATATATATAGATAGATAGATAGATAGATATAGATATAGATATATAGATAAATAGATAGATAGATTTTTTTGTGTGTGATACTGGGGATTGAACCCAGGGGCATTCTACCTCCAAGCTACACCCCCAGCCCTAATTTTTATTCTTAATTTTTTTTTGCAGTACTGGGGATGGAACCCAGGGGGCATTCTACCTCTGAGCTACCCCCCAGCCCTATTTTTTATTCTTAATTTTTTTGTGTGTGGTACTAAGGATGGAACCCAGGGGCATTCTACCTCCGAGCCATACCCCCGGCCCTATTTTATTTTTATTTTGAAACAGGGTCTCACTAAGTTGTGGAGGGCCTCACTAAGTAGTTGAGGCTGGCCCCAAACCCGGATCCTCCGGTCTCAGCCTCCCAAGTACTGGGATTACAAGTGTGCGCCACCACGCCTGGCCAGCCTTGGATATTGATCAAAATCACATAAGGGAAATTTTTTTTTCAAATATTGGTACTCAATTCAAGGGCAATAAAGTCAGAATCCCTGGGGGTAAGGCTAATGTATTGATACGTTTATAGTTTTCTAGAGGGTTCTGAGGTCCAGCCAGGATTGGGAACCACGTGTCTGACAGTTTCTCATGTTTCTGATGGTCTACAAGTAGTGTAAGTTCTAATAGTGATGCTTGGTCGGTCACCATGTCTTTGCTGAAGTCGGACATGTTGATTGGAGGGGTAAAAGAACTTGTCTACCAGTACTTGGGAGGCTGAGACCGGAGGATCCAGGTTCGCAGCCAGCCTCAGATACTTAGTGAGGCCCTCCGCAACTCAGTGAGACCCTGTTTCAAAATAAAGAATAAAAAATTGGGCTGGGGGTGTAGCTCGGAGGTAGAATGCCCCTGGGTTCCATCCTCAATACCGCAAAAAAAAAAAAAGAACTTGTCTTTCAGTAATTGCTGAGTTTCCCCCCAGAGAGCAACAACTATATTATTTTTTCTTAATTTCTTTGCACCAAGATACTCCTGCTTTCTCCCGCATTTTTCCCCCTCTTCTCTTTTTTCCTACTTGTTTCAGTTGGCTGGAAAAGTTTTCTGAAATAAATGAGCGCTCTTCCTCCTCCTCCGCGTCACTGGTTCCTCAGATCTTGTCTCAATTGGGCTTTGAATGCTACGTAGAGCTTTTGCCACTTAGCGCGGAGCCTCGCCCGGTTCCCATCCAGGCTGGCCACAGTCATGATTACACCCCACTTCCTGCCACTCTTCCCCACCTACCTCTGCATGGCAGGAGGAAGGGGAGTTACATTCCCATAAGGGCAATGCTGAGATCCCTAGAAAGGGGCCCCGGGTCAAAATATAACGCGAGCAGCATCTATTTCAGAGATACTGTGGAAGACATACTTGTTTTGGGTGGGAGAGGGGACCTATGACTGATACCTGCTCTCTCAGGACACCATATATATTACAGGAGATTTATCATGATTCACTGGGATCTTAGGATTCTGGATTGGTTGTCCTATTGTCCTGTCATACAATTTGTTATTTGTTTCTAATAGTGTGAATATAAGGAAAATAATGGATATATAAGCTCTAGATTATGATTTCCAACTTATTTAAATGTACCTGTGTCAGTCGATTTATGTGTGTGTGTGTGTGTGTGTGTGTGTGTTAATGGGGATTGAACCCAGGGGCATTCTACTTCTGAGCTACACCCCCAAGTCCTATTTTATTTTTATTTTGAAACAGGGTCTCCTTAGGCTGATGAGAGTCTCATTACTTGTTGAGGCTGTCCTCGAACCTGCAATCCTCCTGTCTTAGCCTCCCAAGTACTAGGATTACAGGCGTGTGCCACCATGCCCTGCTGTCCTGTGTCAATTTTGTCGGAATATTTTCAGAATCGAAAACTTGGGACTTAATGGGTTTTAATGTTTCTTCCTCACTAACAAGAATTATAATTTTGGGACTGTGAGTGAAAGAAAAATTTACAGATAGTTCTGAGGCCAGGATTAAATTAAACCGAGAAATTAGTTTGATAAGAATTTTCTATTTTTCCTCTCCTCCCTCTTCTCTTTTACCATTATACTATGCATTTAAACCTATTTTATTTCATTGATTCTAAGGCACGTTTTCCCTCTCCAGAATTTTACCTCTCTGCAGTAGGAATGTGTCTCATGGTTGATGGTATCTTACAATTAATTGACAGAATATTTTTCCTTTCTTAGAGGCACACACAATAATGGTGTACCACCTAATGGATGACTTCTTAGAGTCAGTGAAATACAGAGAGCAACATCTAGGGTTTTGTTTGTTTGTTTTGTTGTACTGGGAATGGAACCCAGGGACATTCTACCTATGAGCTACATCCCCAGCCCTATTTTATTTTTTATTTTGAAACAGGGTCTCGCTAAGTTGCTGAGGGTCTCACTAAGTTGCTGAGGCTGGCCTCGAACCTGGGATCCTCCTGTCTCAGCCTCCCAAGTACTAGGATTACAAGCGTGCACCACCACGCCCAGCTCATCATCTAGGTTTTGTACTGTGTTTTTTTTGCATACATTTTCTCATTTAATCTTTATGATAATACATTGATTAATCAGCACATTTATTCCCAACAAGTATCTATTGAGTTAATAGAACTAATAATAATATTTAACATGGATTGAGCACGCGCTATATAAGTCCTTTACATATACTTTCTCTGGTTAGCACTTAGAATGACCCTGTGAGGTAGATATTCATATTATTTGTGTTTTATAGGCCAGCAAGGGAGACACTCAGGGGTTGAGAAACTTGTCAAATTATAGAGTTGGTAAGAGGCGAGGCAGGGTGCAAACCGGGCTGCTCGGCCTCCAAAGCCAGGCTGTTAACCCCCCTCCACATTGCTTGCAATGTTTATTATTATTATAATTAACATTGGTGAAGTACTTTACCATTCACCATAGGCTTTCACAAACATTTAATTTAATCCTAGCCTAATGACCTGGCCATGCAATTTCTTGTCTGTATTTTGCATTTAAAGTTAGAAAACACTGTTCAAATCCATTCTTAAAAGCCTGCTTTAAAAGGTATTAGCAAAGAAATACCCAGGAACACTTTCATCCCTGGAGCTCTTTTACTTCATTAGGACTGAGTACGGAAAAGCTGTGCCACAGTTCATGGCAATTAGGATCCAAAGGACGACTGTCCACTCGATTCTGGAAAGGCAAGCTATTGCAGCCTCTCAGTCTTTGCTTTGCCATCTAACCACATTTCCAACTCATTAAGGAAAACGCCATGCACACCAACTGGGGTTTTAAAACAATGGATAAAAATAGTTTGGCCGGGCGTGGTGGTGCACACTTGTAATCCCAGTACTTTGGGAGGTGGAGACCGGAGGATCCAGGTTAGCGGCCAGCCTCAGCTCTCTCTCTCTCTCTCTCTCTCTCTCTCTCTCTCTCTCTCTACTTAGTGAGGCCCTCTGCAACTTCGTGAGACACGGTTTCAAAATAAAGGATAAAAAATAGGGCTGGGGGTGTAGCGCGGAGGTAGAACGCCCCTGGGTTCAATCCCCGGTACCGCAAAAAAAAAATAGTTTGTAAAATGGATCATCGGGTTTGGTAAATATGATAAATGAACCCAAGTCCCCGATTTCCATCATATACCCTCAACTTTACAGAGAATGACCTGAAAAATTCAGGATATTAATAGATGTGGGTTAAGTCTATTGTCCCGTTATGCTAGTGATTTATGGCCAACAACAACAAGAAAAATCCCAGCAAAGAGGCCCGTGTCTGAACTAACAGGGGATTTATAGTTCTATTGGCATTGCTTCTAAAGGATTCTATTTCATCTATTAGATAATATATCGTAAAGTCATAGAAGAATCATAGGGTTCTAGAGCTAGAAGGACCACCAGGAGGTTAAGTATTTCCTGCTTGCCTAGGAAGAGCTAGAAGCCTGAGTTTTCTTAGACAACAGTCACTATTTCACTATATTTCTTCCTTGATAATTCCTACTTTAATATCAATTTGTTCTTCTGTTGTAAGTCTTCATAGTCACCTGTCTTGGGGATTGTTTGTTTTGGAATCTCCTATTTTCTAGGACCATTCCCTTCTAGTGCTCTCTGACCACTGAGGGGAAAATGTGATGTTTGGTTTTAAGAAAAAGCTAGAAACTTTGCCCTTTTAAAAACTGGGCATCCTGGCCAGGCATGGTGGCACACACCTGTCGTTCCAGTACTTGGGAGGCTGAGACAGGAGGATCGCGATTCGAGGACAGCCTCAGTAACGTAGTGAGACTCTCAGCAACCTAGTAAGACCCTGTTTCGAAATAAAATCAGGCTGAGGGTGCAGCTCGGAGGTAGAATGCCCCTGGGTTCAGTCCCCAGTACCACAAAAACAAAAACAAAAACAAAAACAAAAAGTGGACATCCTCTCCAAGTCCCCCATATTTTATGCAAGACATAGATTCTGCTCAATTCTGAGTAATCGCCTTTTCATCAAAGATTTTCAGGAAGAATAAAACACCTACTAACGTATTAAAGGGTTAGTAACCAAGGTGAGTAAAATCAATCTTCCTTTGGTCCAACCCCAAACTCTTCCTTCTTCCTGTCATCACTGTCTATGGGACAGAAAGACATCCTTATGAAAGGACTTTCTAGCCCAAGAGATAGGCAGTCATTCCTTATCTCGATAGTTCATTAGAGTTCCTTATAAAATATGTGTCATTTCGAGCCAGACATATGGTGGCACACTCTTGTCATCCCAGTACTTGGGAGGCTGAGACCGGAGGATCCGGGTTCACGGCCAGCCTCAGCTACTTAGTGAGGTCCTCGGCAACTTAGTGAGATCCTGTTTCAAAATAAGGAATAAAAAATAGGGCCATGGGTGGAGCTCGGAGGTAGAATGCCCCTGGGGGTTTCAGTCCCCAGTACCAAAAAAAAATGTGTCGTATTTACTGGACATCAGTACCGAAAAAAAAATGTGTCGTATTTACTGGACATATTTACCATGGAATTATAATAGACTCAGGATTGGGATGCACCCCACAGACCACCCACTCTAGTCCCCTTGTTTTGCAAATGAGGGATTTTGTGACTGACATGATTAAATCCTTGACCCCAGAACATATAACCTATTTGTGGTAGATGTAAGACTACAATTCTGGTATCTTAATCTGTGCATGATCCTATAGATGAATATTACATCCTGGATAATTTATAATGAGCAGAAAGTTATTTCTCACCATTCCAAGAGCTGGGAAGTCCAAACCAAACTATTTACATCTGTTGACATGGAGCCTTGGACCCTGTGTCCTCTGAAGGTATAGAAAGAACACCGTGCTCTCCCATGGCCAAAACAGAGGGACAAAAAGACACCAAATTCCCTCCATGGAACCCTTTATAACAGCGTTATTCTGTCCATAAAGGCAAAACCCTCATGGCATAGATACCTTCCAGAAGGTTCTACCTCCCAACACTGCTGCCTTAGGGATCGTATTTCCAACACACGAATTTGGGGGGACACATTCAGATCGTAGCACCTGGTCTCCAGATGCCTAGCTTACTTTTGCCCCCTCAAAAAAATTCCAATTAATATGACAAACATCATACATGGGAGAACAATTTCCACAAGACTCTTTGCACAAAAAAGACTAGCGAAAGATCCTAAGGTGCAAAAGAGATTTCTCTTTAAGACAAGACTTCAAAAATGACCTTTGAGGGCATTTTCCTATTTTTTTTTCTTTGATTAGTGGGTGCAATAACCTTTAGCTGAAGAAAAGGGCAACGAAAGAACAGAGTAATAATAGAGGAATTACTGTGGCAATTACTAGTACAATTACAAGTCCACCTTTGAAAATAGATGGAGAATTCAGTACTAGAGTCAGTATCATAGCGTACGAGACTAAGGAGAACATTAATACCAACTATCTAGGCCCCTCCATGGACCTCTCTCGTTAAAATATCATTGGAACAATAAAAATAGTACTTTTGAGCCAGGCGTGGTGGCACATGCTTGTAATCCTAGTATTTGGGAGACTAAGACAGGAGGATCGCAGGTTCGAGGCCAGCCTCAGCAATTTGGTGAGGCTCTCAGCAACCTAGTGAGACCCTGTTTCCAAATAAGAAATAAAATCGGTCTGGGGGTGTAGCTTGGAGGTAGAATGCCTCTGGGTTCAATTCCCAGCATCATAAAAAAAAATGTAAAAATAGTACTTTTGAGCCAGGCATGGTGGCTCGCGCTTGTAATCCCAGTACTTGGGAGGCTGAGACAGGAGGATTGCAGGATCAAGGCCAGCCTCACAACTTAGTTAGACTGTGTTTCAAAAGAAAAAATAAAATCGGGCTGGGGGTATAGCTCAGAGGTAGAATGCCCCTGGGTTCTATCTCAGTACCATACACACACACACACACACACACACACACACACACATATGTATATATATGTATACGTATATACACATCCACATAGTACTTTTGTCTCACTCTAGTGAATCATATTTTCTAGGCAACTAGATGTTATTATACCTGATAAATTACTTGGCATCTTTTCATTAATATGAACTACAGTCTTATCATCTTTTAAATGGAATTAATACAACCTAATCAGCTCACCTCATTTGATAAACACAAGCTTAATAAATGTTAAGACTGAGAAAACCATTTTGGGTTTAAAGTGCAATGTTTGAGCTCTGTCAGAGCTTCCTCTTAAAGAGAGCAGCTTTCAGTCGTATTTTGTTTTAGACTATTTAAGTGTTGATTCCTGCCTCCTAGGACTCTGTAGGATGCGGAGGAAGACGTTAAGTGTCTTGCTCAAGATAAGAAAAGCTTCAAGTCCCCTTTATTGAACCCAAGCTCAGGATAATTGAGTGAGAGAAATTACCAGATACACTCAACAGCACAACACTTCCCCAAACCCAGGCTTCCCTCTGCCCAGGAAGAGCTTCCCCATCACACACAGGGCTCTTTTTTTTTTTTTTTTCAGTACCGGGGATTGAACCCAGGGGCGTTTTACCTCCGAGCTACACCCCCGGCCCTATTTTTTATATTTTATTTTGAAACCGGGTCTCACGAAGTTGCAGAGGGCCTCACTAAGTAGCTGAGGCTGGCCGCGAACCCGGATCCTCCAGTCTCCGCCTCCCAAGTACTGGGATGACAAGCCTGCACCACCACGCCCGGCCACAGGGCTCTTGTTAGCAATAGCAGAACACCAACTGGATCCATTCAACCCTTTAATTAAGCAGGTGAGATTTGCTTCAGCTTCCTAAGAATGCAATGAGGAAAGACATACTTTTTTTTGTGACATTCACTTTTCTGGATTCTCAAATCCCTCTTTTTCTATTTTTTCCACCATTGTAAATTTTCATTTGGGGTGATACGGAATATAAGCAGTAAAGAGACCTTCCTGACTCTCCCACCCCAAAATTCACATTCCAGTTTGAGAACGCGAGAGGTTTTTTTTTTTTTTCTTTTTTACAGTCCCTCTTTTCTGCTTCGTCTTTTTCAAGACACTTTGAAGCAATGTCTTTTATCCAGGGTTCGCCCAGAAGAGATATCCCGAGAATAACAGAAGCCACCATCGGTGGCAGTAACCCTCTAAACAAAGATCTCTGAGAATCGAGGTGATATTCAGAGTTTCAATGCAGAGTCCAAAATCCCTGAGACTCCATGCCAGGCTATCTGTGAGATTCTGAAGATACAGTGGTCTGACCCATGGTTCCGTCATCGGCTCAGCTGTAGGGCCAAGTGAACAGCCCTTTCCAGCTCCGCGCCAGGCCTTGCCTCTCTAAAGCAGACACCATCATCTTCCACATCTTAACCTGCTCCTCGCCTCCAATTTAGACTGGGACTCGACCTGGATGGATGATCTTAGAAAACACATCGGATAAAAATATTTATATCCATGTAGTATTCTTTTAAGTCGGGCGTGGTGGCGCACGCTTGTAATCCCAGTACTTTGGGAGGCGGAGACTAGAGGATCCGGGTTCGTGGCCAGCCTCAGCTCTCTCTCTCTCTGTCTGTCTCTCTCTCTCTCTCTCTCTCTCTCTCCTACCTAGTGAGGCCCTCCGCAACTTCGTGAGACCCAGTTTCAAAATAAAGTATAAAAAAATAGGGCCGGGGGTGTAGCGTGGAGGTTGAATGCCCCCGGGTTCAATCCCTGGTATCACAAAAAAAAATAGTATTCTTTTAGATGGAAAAACACTTCCCTATTCACTAACAGAAAATTAAGATTTTTCGATCTGGGCATGGTGACACACGCTTGTAATCCCACTACTTGGGAGGCTAAGACAGGAGGATTGCAGGTTCGAGGCCAGCCTCAGCAACTCTGCAAGACCCTGTTTCAAAACAAAAAATAAAAAAGGCCGGTCGTGGTGGCACATGTTTGTAATCCCAGTACTTGGGAGGCTGAGACCGGAGGATCCGGGTTCATGGCCAGCCTCAGCTACTTAGTGAGGCCCTCCGCAACTTTGTGAGACCCTGTTTCAAAATAAAGAATAAAAAATAGGGCTGGGGGTGTAGCTCGGAGGTAGAATGTCCCTGGGTTCAAGCCCCAGTACTGGAAAAAAAAAGGCTAGGGGTATAGCTCAAAGGTAGAATGTCTCTGGGTTCAACAATCCCTAGTACCAAATTTTATATATATATTTTATATATATATATATATATATACACACATATATTATATTATATTATATAATTATATATATTATAATTATAAATAAATTATAAAATATAAATTTTATATTAAATATAAATATAATTATAATATTCTATATTATATATAATATTATATATAATATTATATATTATATATAATATTATATATAATAATTATATATTATATATATTATATATAATATATTATATATATTATATATGATATATTATATAATATTATATATTATAATATTATATATTATAATATAATTAATATATTATATATTATATATTATATATATAATAAATATTATTATATATAATATAGTATAACATAATATATATAAATATAATAATTATAAAATATAATTATAAATAAAATATAATTTTTTTGTAGAATATGCTTTCCCCAAATCTGAAGTATTGTACATGAACCAGCTATTATGGCCTCAACCCAGCTCTGTCTCTTGAATGACAACATCCGCATTCCAGCTTTCCCCTCTAGGGAGAGGCCCAGAGATGTTCTAAGTATAATGAAGCCACCAATGGGTTCATCTAATTCCCTGGATAAAAAAAAAAAATGTCGTGCATGCGTTTATGCATGTGTGCATTTTGAGCTCTGTTTCCTGGGACATTCCTTCATGAAATTAATCACATTTATTTTTCTTCTATTGAAACCCTTTGACCCCGTCAAGGTCTTGATTTCACGTTAAGGCTTTGAGGCCCTGAGAATGAGCTATGCTACTTGGTAGACACGGGGTTTCCAATTCAACCTAAGAATTTTTGAGATTGCCTTAAGCTGTAATCAGAGCAAAGGAACAAGTGTCAAGTGTCAGAACCAGAGAAATGCAAAAAAAAAAAAATGTTTTTCTCTAGTCCCTGCTAACCAATTCTATTTTAGATTCAAAGGCAACTGTCAACTTAATACCAGGACCGCCTTTAAGCAGAAGTTTTGACTTGCGATAAATTAACAGGCTGCAGGCTATTAAATGACTACGCTCTTTATAACAGCTCCCTCTTGCCCTTCGTTTCCAAAATTGAGAATGGAAATCACATAGTTGGCAGCGCCTTCTTATCTTACCTCCCTAACCCACTCCTTCAACCCATTGGGAGTAACTGTGCTTCCAGAAGAATCTCTTAATTTTGGTTTTCCTGAGAAAAAGAATTGAACGGAAGTAGTTTATTTTGGGAAGTGATCGCAGGAATCACCAGTCTGGGGGTGGAAATGTGAGAAGTGGGAGGAGACAATAAAGGGTATGTGATCAAGGAAATTACCACGGTGGGTCACTGGGTCTTATTCCCACTGGGGAACTCCAGGAACTAGTATGGCGCGCCATACCGCCACGCTATGTCATTGGAGGGGCGAGAGAGCTGGGGTATTTATACTTAACAGCTCCAGCAACTGCCGTCAGACTTGGGTTGGGAAATGAGGGCGGGAGGTTGTACAACTTACCAGCAATAGATCTTTGATGATATCACGTAAGTACTTTGAACTTTATTATCTTATGTGCAAGGTAGAAACGAGGATTCTTGCTTCACAAGGTTGGGAGAATTCCATCCACTGAGTCTGCTAAAATGCTTTGTAAAAGGCAGGCATGGTGACACACTCCTGTAATTCCAGTACTTGGGAGGCTGAGGCAAGAGGATCACAGGTTTGAGGCTAACCTCAGCAACTTAGTGAGACCCTGTTTGAAAATTAAAAATAAGAAGGCCAGGGTGTGGCTTGGAGGTAGAATGCCCCTGAGTTCAATCTCCAGTACCAAAAACAAAAGTTTTGCAAGTTACAAAACTATGATACAAGTGTTGTTTATTATTAATACAGATAACACATGCTCCACTCATCCAAGGAGCTTGAAGTTTCATGAAGTTGAAATAAACTTAAACTGGGCGTGGTGGCGCACACTTGTAATCCCAATATTTGGGAGGCTGAGACAGGAGGATCGCAGGTTCGTGGGCAGCGTCAACAACTTACTGAGGCCCTCCGTAACTTAGTGAGACCCCATTTCAAAATAAAAAATAAAATAGGGCTGGTGGTGTAACTCAGAGTTGTAGAAAGCCCCAGGGTTTAGTCCCCAGTACCAAAAAGAAGAAAGAAAGGAGGAAGGGAGGGATGGAAAGAAAGAAAGAAAGGAAGAAAGGAAGGAAGGAAGGAAGGAAGGAAGGAAGGAAGGAAGAAAGGAAAGAAAGAAAGAAAAAGAAAGAAAGAAAGAAAAGAAAGAAAGGCATAATTAAATAAGTATTGAAGGAAGGCGGTGTGTAGTCATTGCCATTAGAGAGGAACAAATGTCCCCAATAGCACAATGGGTCCATATCTCAAGCTTTGAAGTTCCAACCTTGGCTCTTGCACTTAGCTGCGTGACCTTGGGCAGTTTTCTTACTCTCTTCCACTATCGGTATATTCATCAGCTTTCAGTGACTGTAACAAAATACCCGAGGAAAATTGACAAAAAGGAGGAAAGGTTTATGTTGGCTCATGAATTCAGAGGTTTCAGACCATGGTGGCCGGCCCCCTTGCTTTTAGGCCTGTGTTGAGGCAGAACATGATGTTGGGGTACACTTGGTGAAGCAGAGCTGCTCAGCTTATGGGAGCTGGAAAACAAAGAGAGGGGCGGGGAGCAGGGGACCAGAGACAAAATGTACCCTTCAAGGGCATGACCCCAGTGACCTAGTCCTCCAACTAGGCCCTTTTCCTACAATTGCCAACATCTCCCAGTAGCCCATTGAGCTGTGAGTCCATCCATGGGTTAATTCATTGATTAAGTTAGAGTCTTCGTGACCCAGTCACCGCCCAAGACCCCATCTCTGAGCACTGTTGCATGGGGACCAAGCCTTCAACACGGGACTTCCCGAGGGGCATCCCAGATTGAAACCATCACACTCCATTTTATCATCTATAAAATAAGAATGCCAGAATTGTTTATGGAGTCTCTATACCTGTATTAGGTAATACAGGTAAAGTGTTTAGTACTTATTAAGTGATGGTAGCGTCATCAGTATTATTTTCTTCTACGGTTTCCCTTACGTGGGACTCAGAGGAGAGAGACATCACAACTATTGTTCATACTTTGATTGGTGCAATGGAATTATACATCATAATGAGATGCAAACTACATGCGTATGTCACTTGGCATATTCCCCCCATATACCTGCCTCCCTGCCCCTTCCTCCCTCCATACATGTTAGTAAGATTGGTCGTGAATCCTTGTATGATGTAACCTTATTTGAACTCCTCACTTCCTTAATCCTCATTTTTCCCTTCCCACCTCCCTCCCCCAACCCCCTTCCATTATTTTACTGTTGGTTTTTTTCTCTCTTTTTTTTTTTTTGGTACCGGGGATTGAACGCAGGGGTGTTCTACCTCCGCGCTACACCCCCGGCCCTATTTTTTATACTTTATTTTGAAACCGGGTCTCACAAAGTTGCAGAGGGCCTCACTAAGTAGCTGAGCTATGTTAGAGAAAACATCTGACCCTTGGCTTTCTGAGACTGGCTGATCCCACTTAGCACAATAGTCTCTAGTTCTATCCATTTTCCTGCAAATGACATAATTTTGTTTTCTTTACTGCCGAGTAGAATTCCACTGTGTGGATCTCCCATAATTTTGCAATCCATTCATCTGTTGACGGACACCTAGGTTGGTTCCATAACTTGGCTACTGTGCATTGCACTGCTACGAAGATGGGTGTGCATCGATCGCTGTAGTGTAGGTCACAGCTAATTTTAATTGTGATAGGCTCCAGGTAGAGTGTCGTAACATGAGCTGGTGGACATGGTGCCCTTGAGGGAACTGTACTACCATTAATTCCAAGGAATGATCTGCCATGAATAAAGTCCCATGTCTTGGGCATTGTAGTCTGTGGAATTATGCCCGGAGGATGTGGGGGAGGAAAGGTATTCTAAGCGTAGGGAAGGGCACGTGGACGTTGGTACAGACTGTAGCATTTGGGGCAGACTCAGCAAGTAGGGCGCAGAGTGGCTGGGTAGGAACATGAGGTATGTTCCGAGGAGGAGGAAGAGCCGGGGGGAGGAGGAAGAGCCAGGGGGAGGAGGGCATCAGTGCTCCAAGACCGTGAGGGTCGAGGTGATCAACTGGGAACCTGGTTTCTACAGGTCTGTGCTTCCGAGCCTCTCCCACCCACAGGAGGCCGCTTCAATTCTGAATCCAGAGCCGCCCTTGCCTCGCTTGGCTTGGTTTTCTCTTTACTCTGCGCGTCATGCTCCTCTTCGGCGTCTCCCACCACACACTCATCTTATCCTGCTAGTCTTATGCAGAAATCTTCACCCCGAGTCCCCTTTCCCTTTCTTCTTCCTTCCTTCCTTCCTCTCCTCCTTCTCCTCCTCCTCCTCCTTTTCCTTCCTTCCTCTTTCTTTCCTTCCTCCTCCTCCCCCTCCTTTTTCTCCCTCCTTTCCTTCCTTCCTTCCTTCCTTCCTTCCTTCCTTCCTTCCTTCCTCCTCCTTCTTCCTTCCTTCCTTCCTCCTCCTCTTCCTCCTCCTCCTTTCTCCTTCCTTCCTTCCTTTTCTTCCTCCTCCTTTCTCCTTCCTTCCTTTTCTTCCTCCTTCTTTTTCCTTCCTTCCTTCCTTCCTTCCTTCCTTCCTTCCTTCTCCTCCTCCTTTTTCCTTCCTTCCTTCCTTCCTTTCTTCCTTCTTCCTTCCTTCCTTTCTCCTTCCTTCCTTCCTTCCTCCTCCTTCTTCCTTCCTTCCTTTCTCCTCCTTCTTCCTTCCTTCCTTCCTCCTCCTCTTCCTCCTCCTCCTTTTCCCTTCCTTCCTTCCTTCTCTTCCTCCTCCTTTTTCCTTCCTTCCTTCCTTCCTTCCTTCTCTTCCTCCTTCTTCCTTCCTTCCTTCCTTCCTTCCTTCCTTCCTTCCTTCCTTCCACTTCCAGGGATTGAATCCAGGGGCATTCTACCTCCAACCTACACACCCAGCCTTTTTTTTTTTGGTTTTCTACATTTTTGTGTTGTTGTTTTGAAACAGGGTCTTGCTAGATTGCTGAGAATCTCACTAAGTTGCTGAGGCTGCCCTTGAACCTGCCATCCTCCCGTCTCAGCCTCCCAAGTATTCTGGGATTCCAGGCCTGTGCCACCTCACCCGGCCTCTCCTTTCCTTTTTGCCAGTCATGCATTTCCAGCCTGCCCACAGCGATCCCTCTGCCTTAGCACCTTAACCCTTTAGTGTCCGTCTCCCAGCCAGGGAGGTCTTCGAATGCTGAGGATATATTTTCTATGTTAATATTCCAGACAATCCTAGACACGCAGAGCGAGCTGAGCAACACTTGGCTGCTAAGACAGGCAGCCATGTTGCCTGAGGATCTCAGGGGTTGGTTAGATCAGCCATGTCTTTCTCTACTCTCCCTAGTCAAAATGAGTGACATAAAACATGACCAGCCTGCCGGGACCCTGCTTAAGAGGGTTTCACGACGCTCACATTATATGGCTCTGCGAAATGGGGTCTGTAAGGCTCCAGGTGGCAATTTGAGATGAAAGCCCGATTTTATATGATCCTTTGGATATAATTGACTTGTCTGCTATTAAATATCACCTTGATTCATTGGTAGCTCTGAGCTAGAAGGCGAGAGGCTCAATTTTAGTTCCAGCTTGGCCATTAATTAGCTGCGTGAGTGTGGGCAAGTCTCTCTCTCTCTCTCTCTCTCTCTCTCTAGCAGCTGGTGTTTATTTGCTAAGTGTGTACTTTCATTTCTCATTTAATCCTCAGATCTCTTCTGTGAGGCGGGTCTGTGACTGGTCCTATATTCAGAGGAGGAAAACGAGGCTCTGGTCATTAAAGCGACTTGCTCAGAGTCACAAAGTAGTAAGTAACAGAATCCAGACTCAAAGCCACGCTTGTCCAGTTCCAAAGCCTGTGAGCTTAACCAGTAGGCTTTACTGCCTCTGTTTCTTTAAGTCTCAGCATTTCCGGCTTTCAATAAAGAGTTGGGTCGGGCATGATGGTGCACGCTTGTCATCCCAGTCCTTGGGAGGCTGAGACGAGAGGATCGCAGGTTCGCGGCCAGCCTCAGCAACTTAGCGAGGCCCTCGGCAACTTAGTGAGACCCTGTTTCTAAATAAAAAATTAAAAAAAAAAAACAGTGCTCAGACTGTAACTCAGAGGTGTAATGTCCCTGGGTTTAATCCCCAGTACAAAAAAAAAAAAATGTTGGGACTGGTAAAGGTTGGACTTTCCAGATAATCAAGCCAATCTTCTCCCTTTTGGGGGTTCGGTTTTCTGTTACCAGCCACCCAAAGATAAAAAGAGGTCATTGTTCCTTTCTTTATTTGTCAGAAACCTACCAAATTTTGATTGAACAAGCAGTCTCTTTAGGATCAGGCCCAGCCAGAGTGCATCAGGTCTCGAAACGGCTCTAATTACTGTAAGACAGTGGATGGAAAGGAAGCTAATTTATCGTGTGATAAAATATCTGTTCAGCGGGACGATGGAATTTGAGGAACCCATCTGCCAGAAGGTTCCTGGTTATTTGCTTGTCTGCAGAAAGTGTTCATTGCTAACCGGCCATGTGCATTTCAGGAAAATGACCTGTTGCCCGGGCTGCGTGTTAGCCTTAGGTGGTGACTCATTCCTGTCCACTTCATATCTTCGTAATTATATTTAAACTTGGAAACCAATACATCATTCAGGTGAGGCAATAGGATTTGGTTGAATGCATTATGTCTGGACTTCTATAGAAGTCATTATATTTCACTGAAGCATCGAATTTGAGTGTTGGAAGAGACTTTTCGGGAAGAGCTTTTCTCCAACCCCCTCATTAAAGATGAGGAAGGAGGCAGCCAGACATTGGCACAGAGTCACTCGGTAGGTAGAGGCTGTCGGGGGTTAGAACCCAGGTATCCTGATGCAAAGCTAGGCTGAGTTTTCACGACTCCACACCATCTCTCTTGACCCTGTCCTGATCTGTGACATGACCGGAACCCAGAAAATCCTGAGAGACGATGGTAAATAAATACAAGTCTGCCAGGAGAAAATTGACCTCATAACTGTGCGTGGTGGCACATCCTTGTAAGGCCAGTACTTGGGAGGCTGAGACAGGAGGATCGTAGGTTCAAGGCCAGCCTCAGCAACTTAGCAAGGCTCTCTGCAACTTAGGGAGACACTGTTGCAAAATTAAAAATAAAATAGGGCTGGTGTTGTAGCTTGTAGGGAAAATGCCCCTGGGTTCAATCCCCAGTATCAAAAAACCCACCACCAACAACAACAAAATTTACCTCCTTTATAGTCCCCGTCTATTTTTTCCTACTGTCTCTATTCTTTCCTTTCCCCTTCCTTCCTTTCTTCCTTCCTTCCTTCCTCCCTCCCTCCCTCCCTCCCTTCCTTTCTTCCTTCCTTCCTTCCTTCCTTCCTTCTTTCCTCCCTCCCTCCCTCCCTCCGTCTTTCTTTCTTTCTTTCTTTCTTTCTTTCTTTCTTTCTTTCTTTCTCTTTCTCTCTCTCTCTCTCTCTCTCTCTCTCTCTCTCTCTCCCTCCCCCCCTCCCTCCCTCCCTCCTTCCTTCCTTCCTTCCTTCCTTCCTTCCTT
>PVJS01041087.1:0-18128 GCA_004027185.1 Glis glis
GTCTCAGCCTCCCAAGTACTGGGATTACAAGCGTGCGCCACCACACCCAGCTTCTTTTTTTTTTGCGGTACCGAGGATTGAACCCAGGGGCATTTTACCTCTGAGCTACACCCCCTGCCCTATTTTTTATCCTTTATTTTGAAACCGGGTCTCACGAAGTTGCGGAGGGCCTCACTAAGTAGCTGAGGCTGGCTGTGAACCGGGATCCTCTGGTCTCCGCCTCCCAAGTACTGGGATCCCCGCTTCTTTTATTTTAATTTGTAACGACAGAAGATTGGTCCTGACTTTCCCTTACATTTGAGGTAATACTGCTAGAGTCAAATCTGTGATAAGCAGGAAACTATCCACATATAATAAGATCTTGTTTACCACACTGCCATCCTCTTTTCTCATGTCCCATTTCTTGCTGTCAATAGGAATTCAAAATAATGATAAAATATAAAAAGTGAGCAGCCAGTCTCATGCATTTTTAACACAAAGATCAAAGGAAAACCGAGACTTGTATCTGATAAGTATTATTATAATTAGAATATCTGTATATATACATGTATATCTATCAATAAACAAAGACAATATCTCTTTTTAACCAATGCCTTTCTGGGCATAAATAAACAAATGTATAGAGGATAAACTTATGGGGAAAAAAAGATTCCCACATATCCAAAAAGTAACATTCTCATATTAAAGTCAGCAGTTACCAACCACTGCTGTTGCTCATGAAAAGGGTTTTTTTGATCTGGTTTTCTTGGCAGCCCTCTATTTTCAGTTATTTTATGTACTTATCGAAAGAACTCATGGTTGTATATATATATATATATATATATATATATATATATATATATGTATGTATTTTTTTTTGCAGTACCGGGGATTGAACTCAGGGGCATTCTACCTCCGCGCTAAACCCCGACCCTATTTTTTTATACTTTATTTTGAAACCGGGTCTCACAAAGTTGCGGAGGGCCTCACTAGGTAGAGAGAGAGAGAGACAGAGACAGAGAGAGAGAGAGAGCAAGAGAGCTGAGGCTGGCCGTGAACCCGGATCCTCCGGTCTCCAACTCCCAAAGTACTGGAATTACAAGTGTGCACTACCACGCCCGGCATGGTTGTATATTTTGATAATTTTTTAGTATGTTCCTATTCAGAGAAGGCCCTCCTGTTACAAAAAATTAAAGGTGATTTTCAATCTAAGACATGTTGGCATGATCTTCATCTAGATGTAAATTGCCGTAGTCCATTCACTGTTGTTATAACAAATTCCTGAGGCTTCGTACTTTGTAAAGAAAAGAGGTTTATTTACCTCACAGTTTGGAAGGATGAAATCCAAGATTGGGTTGGCCCCATCTGTGCAGCTCCTGGTGAGGGCCTGCCTGGCTACTTCACAACATGGTGGAAGAACCCAAGGGGAAATGGGTGTATGTAGAAGAGATCACATGGTGAGATAGAAAGCCAGAGGGGATCAGATGCCAGGCTCTCAGGGGACCTAACTGGGATCCCACAAGAACTACATTAATCTCTTCCCAGGGGAATGGCCCCAATGACCTCATGACCTCCCATGAGGCCCCACCTCTTAAAGGTCTCACCACCCCTTAGTACTGCTATACTGGGAACCAAACTTCCAAAACATGAAACTTTGGGGGACATATCAGCACTGTATCCAAACCACAGCAAAAATAATATGTGTTTTGTAGCCTGAGACATACTTGAGAGAGGAAAATAAGACATTCATATTTCATTTGCACGTAGGAATATTTAAAGCCTCATCACCATGGGCATTTTTATTGTTATAGTTGTTACGGATTAATATTTGCTGAGAAGTGATTCATCTACGAAGTTATTAACATGTATAGAATTATTTCTCAGCTTCTAGTGTGAGAGAAATACTCAAGATTTGAACTTAAAATTATTTTATTTATACTTCTGAAACAGATAATTGTGAATATTGAGCTTTCAATACATTTCAAATGATTTTGGAGAATTCTAAAACATTCAGTACATTCATAATGAACATAAAACTTCATTAGGAACTGGAAGAAGTAAAGTAGCTAAAGTAAAGCTAAAGTAAAGTTCACTAAATATACTTAAGAATCTTTTTCCAAAATTGGTAGTATAATTAAATTTTGTAAATGTATCATCAACTTCTAAAATTTCACATGAACTCACCTGAGGCTCTGAATTATTTTACTAAGTGATTTTGATGCCAAGTTCTGAAACCTGAATTATAGGTCAGTCACTTTCAACAGTGCAAAAGGCAGAATGGCAAAATCACACTACAACCAGCTTTCCTCACAACCTGAAAACAGATCCATGCTTCAAAATACCTGCCCAAGTCTTAGACTACATTCTAAACAATAGCCTGTCACAGCAACAGGCTGCTGAAATGTAGAAGCACATTACCCGTACATAGTACTGTCAATTCTGAACATCTTAACCACAATTTAATCAACGTAAGCAATATATGAACAACAGGGACCAGAATTAGTGTGCCGTGTGACTGATTATTGAAATGTTACTTAAAGAACAAAAATCTTATTTTAGAGTAGGAAAGGGCAAGCACCCTACTCTGTTGCTTTATGCTCCCTTTTTGGCAAGAGAAGGATGCAATCCAAGAAATGTTTCCATCCACAGCTTCCTATACACAAGGCTGTGGGTTGTAGAAATGTAAACATAATGCACAATCCTCCCACTGGGCAGTTACCATCTAGCAAGGAGTCATAGAAAGTAGTTCAACTGTGCATATTTTAAGGCTGGTAAAGTAGACGTTGCAAAGCCAACAATGAAAGGTGGTTAAGGAAGATAAATTATATCCAGGAGGTAAAGGAAAAGGGAAATGATACAGAAAATACTTGGGAAGGCTCCAGGGGCATGTAACTATTAGGATATCTTGAAGGATGAGTGGATTTTCAATAAGAAGCCCTTCATCTATGAGGAGTTTGTTGACAAAAGAGGTAGGGCATTGGTGTGGCTCAGCGGTAGAGCATTTGCTTAGCATGCAGGAGGTCCTGGCCCTGGGTTGGATCCCTTCCACTGCAGGGGGGAATGGGAGGGATGAAGAGGCAGCTAGGATCAATATAAGCAAAGCTGTAAAAGGAGACAATCTTTGGATGTGGATGTGTTTACAGAGAAGGAAATTGTTCCTCTTTGAGGATGCAGACAATACATGTAGGTCTGAAGGCCACAAAGCACTCTTAGGCCAGAATGGAGGGGACTCTGAATTCCAAGCCTTATTTGTTAGCTAGTAAAGGTGTTTTGTGCAGAGGAATGATAAGATTAAAGCTACAGTTATTTTATAAAGACTAAACCCACTAACAAGATGTAGAAAATAAAATTGGAAAAGGGACTCGATTTCAGGAAGGAGACTGAAAGGATAATTATAACAGCTACTTTTATTTTTATTGATTTTTAAATAATACTTACGTACTAAGAGCTTTGCATAAACTAATTTATCCCTTAGGGTGATTTGGTTAATTGGAAATTATTAGTCATGTTTTACAGATGAGGAAACTGTGGCTCAGAGAGGTTCTGTAACTTGTTTAATATTGCAGGGTTTTTAGGAAGTGGTACAGGGACATCCACCTATCTCTGTAGGACTCCTGAGCGCCTTCTCTTAAACATTCTATTTTCCTACCTCTTCATCTGGACAAAAATAAGGGAATATATTTCAAATGAAACCTTGGCTCCTTTGGAAAGCACACCCATAAATAGGCAGCCGCTGAGAAAGTCTTCAATGAGCCCAGCTCCTGGAATTCACGGATGGGGTAATCTCCTCACTTGAGGGTAGGCTGGCCTTACAGGCTTGTTTCTAACCAACAGAATACATCAGAAGTGATGGGAGGTCACTTCCAAGATTGAGGGGCCTCTCTTGGTCCATGTTCCTCATGCTTTCTTGGATAACTATCCCTGGCGGAAGCTGGCTGCCATGTTGTGAGTCAGCCCTAGCCAGAGACGCACAAGGGGAGGAGAGAGGCCTGCCAGCAATCACATGCACAATCTTGGAAACAGGTGCCCTCCCCCAGTGAAGCCCATGGCCCTTCTAATGAGACTGTAAACCAGGCCCCAGGAGGTAGGCTGAGCCAGGGACTCCCAAACTGAGTTGTTCTGATCCCCAGAAATGAGGAGATTAAAGTGTTTATTGCTATAAGCTGCTGAGTTTCAGGGTAATTTGCTAACCAGCACTAATATAGCCAGTGGACTACAATAATTTAAATTATTATAGAGTAAATATTTTCCTTTATACTTGTAGAGCTAGAAGGTAGGAGTCTGTCTAAGAGAGATTATACCTGAAATAAACAATGAGCAACCCATCCAGAAAACAGAACACCGTGTCCTTGGCCTTTCTACCCAAACATATGTAAGTCAGGTAATTTACCTGTCATGCCCTCCCATGGCTCAGCATACTATCATTTTTTAAAAATACATTTTGGGAACTAGGAACACTAAAACCTAAACCTTGAGGCTGGTGAAATAGCTTTAGACTGATCTCATAGCAAATTCTTTCCTTCTCAGAGCTCACACATCATGCTATACTTTTGGTATAGCACACACAATCTTTCTCATCTCTATTATTAAGTGTCCATTTTCCAGGTACCCTCTCCTCTAGCCCCTTATAAAATCATGTCTTATATGATTTTATCTCCTTGGAACCTAGAGCTTAACATATAGTTGGGACTTAATAAAATTTGAACAAATGACTGAATAAATGTGTTGTTCAATCAATGAATGAGTAAGTCAACAGGCAAGAGACTGGAGACATGGGAAACAACACTTGAATGCTACAGGCTCTTGTGCAAATCTGGGCCTTCATATCAGCCATTTCCTCCTATCTAGAATGCTCTTCCACCTACTTCCATACTCAACACAACTTTTTGCATCTCTCTCTCTCTCTCTCTCTCTCTTTGTCTCCTCTCTCTCTCTCTCTCTCTCTCTCTCTCTCTCTCTCTCTCTCGGTACTGGGGATTGAAACCAGGGGTGTTCTAGCACTAAGTTATATCTTAGACCTTTTCACTTTTTATTTCAAGACAGGATCTCACTAAGTAGCTGAGACTGTCCTCAAACTTGTGATCTGCCTGCTCGAGCCTCCCGAGTCTCTGGGATTACAGGTGTGCATCAGCGCACCCAGCAAGGCTTTTGTCTCTTTAATACTCACCTCAAGTATCCGTCTGCTCCCCTCTGCACACCCCCCCCATGAACCCACCTGTCAGCCCAGATTTCCCTTTCCCTGCACTAAAATCTTTGCTTTACATCCCCAGGGCCTCCAGGACATACCCTGGTCACAGTACCCAGCACACCTCACTGTCATGATTGGTTATTTGTCTGTCATTTCCACTGGACCATAAGCCCCTTGAAAGACGGCATCTCCATCTGTGCCTGCACATTTAGCTATCAGAGCAGTGCTGGCCATGGTGGACACTCAAAAACAGTTTGAAAATGTGGGTAAGAAAGCCTGGTACAGTGCGCATGCCTGTAATCCCGGTACTTGGGAGGCTGAGACAGGAGGATCACAGGTTTGATGGCAGCCTCAGGAATGTAGCCAGACTCTCAGCAACCTAGCGAGACTGTTTCAAAACAAAAAATAAAAAGACTGTAGTTGTAGCTCATAGGTAGAATGCCCCTGGGTTCAATCCCTAGTACCACACAAATAAATAAATAAATAAATAAATAAATAAATAAATAAAGCTGGGGGTGTAGCTCAGAGACAGTTCAATCCCCAGTGTATGTGCGTGTGCACGCACAGACACACCCACACACACCCACACACACAGAGTGTGGTAAGAGATTGAATGAATGGGAAAAGCAAACCATATTTTAGAAAATTATCTCAGCATAGTCCATTCATTTCAGATAAGATGTCAATTAGGTACATAAATTGCTCCAATTCCTAAACAGAGTGAAATTAATATAATTGTATATCAAGACTATTGTTGATATAGGAGAATTATAATTAGCAAAAGGGCTTCCATCCATGGACAGGCCCCAGGCAGATCTGCCTTCTACATACTTTTCCTCTTCCCTCACATCCCTGATCTCATTTCAGTGAAAAATGTTTTCTTCCTGCTCAATCTAAGATTCCTTACACCATTCCTAGATGCCGCCCATGTCTCAGCTTCCCAGAAATCACCCAATAATCTCTTCCTCACTAAACATTTCTGTGCCCCATGTCCTCAGAGTTTTGAACTGCAACTAAGCTAAAAACATCACCTGGTGTAGGGGGAAAATGGGTGCTCACAGGTTGCCATTACCATTTTGACAGTGATCTTTTTCTAAGGCCATGTCACTATGCAAAGCCCAGTGGGAGAAGTCACTTAAAAGCCCTCGAGTCACTCAGCCGGTGAGCTCCCTCCTGGCACTAGGAGAGGTGATGGAGGCTCACGCGTGTGGCGGCATTCTGAGTGAGGACCCCAGCTCTTTCACCCTCTGGCCTTCTGATCTTACACTACCTCACCGGTGCCCAAGTGATTTATTTATAAAATGAAATAATAATAATGAGACCTACCTCAAGGAATTGCTAGGAAGATTAAATGGGTTAATATAAGTACTCACAAAGCACCTTGTAAGTAGTAGGCGGTCAATAATTATCTGCTGTTACCATCATTATCACTTTACTGCTACCAGGGCAATTCCCAAAGGTAAGAGAGGGATGGGAGGAGAGCACACTTACTGATTTGGTTGTTCAGCTTGAACGCGATGTCCAGTTGTAGGATAAAGAGCATGAACTGGAACCAAGGGCTCATCTCCATGGAAGGGAGGGGAATGTGGACAGAAAACACGATGTCATTGGCTTCGATTTCCCTTGGGATTGCTTCCTCAATGTCTCGGATCTTGTCACATTGGTTGGGTCCCCAAGGCATTAGCCATTTTGTCTTGTGATGGTTCTTACGGACATCCACACATTTCGCTGACAGGTAGGACACTGCTGTTGTGGGCCCTGGAGCTGAAAAGAGAAGAGTTTTCTGTTTTAGAAGAATCTACTAAAGCGATCATGTCTAGTTAATGTTCTCTCCACTACTGTCTTCTCTCTAGGTTTTGGATTGCCTTCTACAACTGGAAATCAGTCATTCCTAGGGATTGCCCAAATCCAGGTGAGAATCCTTCATTGACCTCCAGAAGGGTCACAAGAGTGTCCCCAACAGCCTTCCCACCGTGTTTTCAGTCACTGTTATTTACAGCATACATTCAGAAACAGTCTAGTTCAATAATCTCCTCACACCAAACCAATGTCACAAAAACCTACTGTGCTCCAACCCCCTCCCTGCCTGAGAGCTTGGAGGGCTCTGTTACTTCATAGGGTGTCTAGAGTCGGAAGACTGCGTCAGAAGCCTGGTTAAGTAAATCTTGATTAAGTCATCAAATCTACACCAGCTTCAGGACCCTCATCTGAGAAATTAGATGGTTGTTTTCTAAGATTCCTCTTATGTCTAAAATTCCACAACACTGCTTTTGATAGAGAGAAAGAACTCTTTTGACCTCAGGACTCCACTTGGCTTAGTACCTATCAGAGCACGGGAAGTAAAACACTGACTGATACTTCAAAGGCCTACTCACATACGATCCACACATGTCAGGAGAGCAAGTCAAATGTGAAATACATAGTATTAAAATGTTTATAAAATGTCTATAAAATTCATGTTTATAAATTCGTGTTTATAAAATGTCTACATATTATAGAAAAATTGCAAAACATGGAAATTTTAAGTTTAAAACAATATTTACCCAGAATTCCATTAGACTCTTAGAAAACAAATGAAATAGAAATACTATCTGTCTTCTCTCAGTGTATAACTGGATAAAAATTTACACATGAGTTATAGAGATGCAAATATGAACATGTTTTTCAAAAGAGGGTCATATCATACATCGTCTTGTAGCCTTGTCTTCTGGCTCACTTGGAGAAGCAAGGTGGCAGGTGATATAACCAGCTCTGCAGCCAACCTGTCTGGTACCAACCCCTGCTCTCCCATTTCTCGTTGTGCCCCTCCAATCTACATAGGAAAGTTGTGGGTGAACTACTGAGCCTGTTTGCATATTGGTTTGGTCACCTCTTAAAGGTCAATGATGATAATACCCACCTCTCCAAGTCACTATACACATTAAACAAGTTAACATATGGAAAGCACTAAGAACAGTGCTTAAGCACAGGAAAAGTATATATTAATAGATTATGATAAATATTTTCCATATGCTTGGAATTTTTCAGCTACTGGTTGCAAAATAGTCAATCATATGACATACCAAGATTAACTACTCTATCAGTTTGTAAAAGCTATCTATAAATGCAAATAATTTGAATATTTTTGTTAATAATTTCTCCTAACTTTTCCATCTACTATCTAAATTTGTTTAGGGCATACATCTATATAGAGAAGTTCAGATTTTACATAAAGTCCCTCTTTTCCTTTGTTTTTGTTCATGCTTCTGTACTTAGAGAGTGAACTTCTTTATCTCCAAATTAAATAAACAGTCACCTATATTGACTTCTAGTTAGTTACTTTTTACAATTTGGTTTTTTAAAATATTTAAATAACTGAACCATATGGAATTTATTTTGACATCAGATATGAAGTGATGTCTGCTCTTTTCCATAGATTGGACTATCAATACATGGGCCAGCCCAATATTTGTTGTTGTTGTTTTGGTTTGTTTTTTTGTGAATAGGGTTTCACTAGGTTGCTGAGAGTCTCGCTACTTGCTGAGGCTGTCTTCAACCCTGAGATTCTCCTGTCTTAGCCATCCACGTACTGAGATTACAGGTGTGCACCACCATACCTGGCTCAATATTGTTTTAAATCCTGTAAACTGATGGTTAGTATCAATATCTGCTAGAGTAACTTTTCTCCCCAATCCATTTCAAATGTATATGTTTTTTTGCTGAAGTTTTTTATTGTGATTACATAAAATCTACAAATTAATATGGGCAGAATCAGCATCCTCTCCCAACATTTACTTTTCCATCCAAACAACACTTGCTTCTCCATAATCTGGTGTCTCTTTTCAGATTTCTTTGAAAACATTCATAGTTTTCTTCATGGGGGTCCTGCTAGGATAGCATAATTTTAAGACAGATCCATAGAACTCCTCTGAAAGTTAATCGTGAAAGGAAAACATAATAAATCAAGACTTATGTGTGTGGTTTAAATGTGTTTAATTCTGTGCATCTGAAATTATCTCTTATTTAATAGAAATCAGACAGCAACTAGAGGAATATGCAAAGCAAGGGAAAGTCACTCAGGAGGCAAAAGTGTTTATCATTAATATTCTGCCCTACTTCTAATGTTCAAATCCATATTTCTTATCCCTATCTATTCTAATGGAAATTTTGAGTAGTAAAGTTTTTTTGCAGAAGGTTGGACTAATGAGCAATAAAATTTACAGGGGAACTCAGCACTACAAGCTATAGCGGGAAGTCTATTACTCTGGCATGCTGACCACTGCCGTGGAGTCACCACTGACTCCTGCAAGGGAAATTTTTCTTTAAAACATAAACCTGTACCACGAATACTTTTTACACCTAGTCCATCTGAAATCAGTCATCTGCCTTATTCTTAGAAATATGAGTCAACCAAACTTTGGCTATCCTGACTCAGCTAAATAGCCCCTTGACATTAGAAAGACCAAAGGGCACATTTGACTGGACCCTTTTTAATGTGGCTGGAGAGATAAACAGTGAGACCAAAGTCATGAATTCTGTTTTGGGCTGACATACTCAAACAGAGTATTTGTTGCAGAAAATAGTTACTTACATTTTAAAACTCCTATTCTTCCAAAATGAACCTAACCTTTTTTCATTTCTTTTTTCTTTTTTTCCTTTTGAAAAACCAGTCTCCCAATCTTCAGACAAAAATGGGTTTCTCAGCTAAGCTCCAAGACCACATTCCAAACTGAACAACGTAGAAGCTGAACACTTGCCGAGCACAGAGCTGCATTCTTAATGGCCCCAGTGAACGCTGCTTGTGTAGCAGCCGCATTATTTTCATTCTTTCACTAGTCTAGTGTTTTGTCCATGAAGAAAAAAATCCCGGGAATACTAATATTTTCATATAGATCATGGCAATGAACTTGGAGAAGCCTCAAGTGTATCTTAAGCTAGACTAAAGAATGACAAATATTTTTCTTTGCTTGAATAAATTAGTCCTCTAGTCTTAAAAACTTTTTGCAAGACTTAAAAATCTGAAGATCATTCAACATTTTCAGTTTTTATAGCAATGCTCAAAGAAAAAAAAGTGCATGGATTATTTGAGAAAGTAAACAAGTATCCTGATATTCAAACATGGACAGTTCATGCTCCCCCAATAATATCTTTTTGTGTGTGTGTGGCACTGGGAATTGAACCCAGGGGCATTCTACCTCCAAGCTACACCCTCAGCCCTATTTTATCTTTTGTTTTGAAACAGAGTCTTACTAGGTTGCTGAGAGCCTCTCTAAATTGCAGGGGCTGGTCTGGAACCTGTGATCCTCCTGTCTTAGCTTCCCAGGAGCTGGGATTACAGGGATGCACTGCTACACCCAGATCCTCAATATCTCTACCACTCAACTTCCTACTGCAGCTAAGAATTAATTCCTAAGTGTTTATTTAAGTAGAAAGTGTATCAAGTAAACAAAAGCAAACCTTATAGCACATAGCTGGTGGCCCACCATAGAAAGCCTTTTTATTAGTTGTAGCCAAAACTGTGACTATGTGAATCATAAAATGGTGTCTAAACAGGGCGTGGTGGCACACTCCTGTAATCCCAGTACTTGGAGGCTGAGATAGGAGGATCGCAGGTTCGAGACCAGCCTCAGCAACATAGGGAGATTCTCAGCCACCTAGTGAGACCCTGTTTCAAAACAAAAACTAAAAAGGGCTGGGAGTGTTGCTCTGAGATAGAATGCTCCCAGATTCAATCCCCAGTACCAAGGGGAAAAAAAAAAAAAGAAAAGGAAGGGACAACAACAAGAAACTGTGTCTAGCATTGAAAGAAGTTTGATCTGACTCTAATTTTTTAAGTGATTTTATTGTGAAAGAAAAGAGCTAAAAGGAGGAAGCTGAAATTACCTGCAACTTTTGAACCTGCCACAATCAACTAACAGGTATTTGTAATGAAGGCCTTACTTAGTTACTAGTGTGGCTCTAGTGATTAATATAGCTTGTGTATTTAAGAAGAAGCTAGATGGATTCAGGTCAACAAACTGAGTCATGTTTGCTCAGGTGAAAGCTAAAAATAAGCACTCCTCAGTATTTCTAGGATAGTAACACAATACCGCCCAGCTGCCTCCACACACATTATATATGTCCCCGTACCTATCCACAGCATACAAGTTAAATGAAAATAAGGGAGCCAAAAGCTACTTCTGCATCAATATGATTTAGTAGACAGAGAAATCTGGCCAAAAATGAATATGTCCAGTCACTGTGAATTGGTTAATTGATGTTATGGTAGGCTAAGGGGCTCTGAGGGTATGCACAGAAGTTATAGAATCGTGAGCTACTCTTTGAAAACACTGGCTCATTCTGAGCTCAGTTCTCATTGCTATGTCAAACATAGCCCATTTTTTCTTTCCTTATCTGTATTTCTTTGTTGCTGTTGTTGTTATACTTTTATCGATGCAATATAGTCTCACATCATAACGTAGTTCACAGTGATGGTGACATCCATGCACACAGCCCTGGGTGCCCTCTCTCCCCCGGCTCCCTCCCCACTCCCCGCCTCCCCATATAGAGTATTGAGACTGACATCGGTATTCTCACATATGTACATAATGCCAATGGAAGTGTTGCCTTCATTGATTCTCCCTTCCCCCCCTGTATTTCAACACAATATTTTTCGCCTCCATTTCTCCTACAGTACTCAAACTGTGAAATGTAGTACTTAGTAATACTTAACTTTAAAGTGATATGAAATCAGTAAGACTTCTAACAAATTCCAGGTTGTGGAGAAATGCACAAATAACAACTAGATGCCTCCCCTGAAGATTCAGAGGTCCCTCAATTACATTACTACTTTCACTGGCTTTGCCTTGAGTACCTACTATGTGCTAGGCACTGTTAGGTACTTTAGTAAACTAATGGAGACCAGCCATGTGGAATATACCATGAATGGAGAAAATGGACAATAATAAATAATCAAGCTGGGGACAGGGGCACACTCCTGTATTCCCAGTACTTGGGAGCCTGAGACAGGAGGATTGCAGGTTCAAAGCCAACCTGAGCAACTTAGCGAGGCCATCAGCAACTTAGTGAGGCCCTGTTTGTTTCAAAATAAAAAAAATAGGGTTGGGGGTATAGCTCAGAGGTCGAATGCCCCTGGGTTCAATCTCTAGTAGCAAAACAAACAAACAAATAAATATAGGGCTAGGGTGTAGCTCAGAAGTAGAACACACCTGGGTTCAATCCCAAGTACCACACACACACACACACACACACACACACACACACATACACACACACACACACACACACACACACACACACTGTACACAGGCATACACACAGACTTATACAAAGTACATAAATAATCACAGGAAAAATTAATTATGATTGTTGTGAATTCTATATTTAACCTGACATTACCCTGAAGGGGTAACTGTTTGAAATTGGGGGACATAGGAGAAATAAATACACTAGAATGAGACAAAAATTCCAGTCATCATTATGCTGTAACTCTGAATAAGAAGGTTAGTGAACATGGACTACATCTGACCTTCTTTGGGGAGAATATTTGTCGACTCCAGTCAGCTTCCTGTTATCTCCTCTCAAATGGCTATCCAGTTTACAAATTACCATCTAGACAGCCTCTGCCATTTTTCATGCGCAAAGTTGAGTCAACTTCAAATCATTAGCTCCTACTCCCTCCCAAACCTGTCATTAAAGAGTCGGACAGAGAGGGATACAAGACTTGGCTGCTTCCTAGAAAAGTTAAAATAAAACTAAAACAACATGCTGTCATGACACATGGTCTCCATTGAAGCTGACACAGACTATTTATTTCTTTGCTTTATTACAAGTAACAAAGATTGCTTTAGTAGTTACCTAGGACTATCACTATTGTGCGGGCACTGTGCTCACTAAAGAGAGAGACAAGTGACAGTCCTGGACTCACAGGCTAGTGTGGGAGGCTGAGAGGGTGACAGAGAACTACATCCTGACTGAAGATTGCTCCGGGCAGGGGTTACACAGGACGCTTTGATTGTAAGAAGGGTTGGGGCAGCTGCTTGCTTGACCTAGCCTCGGAAGAGAGCAAGTGTCAGCCGAGCAAGAAAGGGGGCAGCCAGGTGCCCAGGTATCTTAGCAGATGCTTTGTGTTTGTGTATTGAACTTAGCAAGAGGTCTTTTTTTGGGGGGGAGTAGCTGGGGATTAAGCCCAGGGACATTCTACCTCCAAGCTATACCTCTAGCCCTTTGTAAAAAAATTTTTGTTTTGAAACAGACTTTCATTAGGTTGCTGAGAGTCTCACTAAATTGCTGAGGCTGGCCTTGAACCTGCGATCCTCCTGTCTCAGCTACCCCGTATTGGGAATTACAGGTGTGTACCAACACACTTGGCTGAAAGAGGTCATTTAATAGGTGAAAAAAGTCTGTACCACTCCTCCTAACCTTTATCTGTTCCCACCCCGAGTCTTTTCTAACCAGAGACATAGTTCTAGCAGGGTGTCCTGGTTTCTACTTTCAGTAACCCCTGCTCTGCTCTATAGAGCACCATAAAGAGGAGTAATATGAGACCCACACATGACATAATCTTTCTTGGTAGGGACGTTTCCTCTCAAGACACCTATCTCTGATCTAGAGCTAGCCACGAGGCCAGACAGGAGATCTGCTGGAAGAAGGGGGGTCTGGAGGGTAGGGGATATAGCTCAGTGGTAGAGCGCTTGCCTATCAAGTGTGAGACCCTGGGTTCAATCCCCAGTAATACAAAAAAAAAAAAAATAGAAGGGGGAGAAGGGGGTCTGGGTGGGAATGGAAAAGCTGCACCTTGTGTTCCTCAACTGGGTCCCAAAGAGCCTTTGAAGTCTCAATCATCAGGTAATAACAGCCTTCCCCTAAATTAGAGGAAGAATGTCTGCCTGCAACAAAGATGATATTTAAAGATTAACCTGCTTTGGGCTACAGGGGGAAGGAATGCAGGGAACAGACTAGTTTGTAAGAGTAATTCATATTTACAAGCACTAATAAGCAGAACCCTGCAATTTGAAAAAAAAAAGTAATGACTATAAGTAAAATGGCCAAGGATTTCAGAAATATTTTAGAGAATTTTATTTTTACAGTGGCATTTAGCTAACCAAAGCGAGAGCAAAACAATGATACACATTAATTTAATAATATAGAATTGCTAGCAGATACTTTTCTTCTACAGACCCAAGTGGGAGTTGCATTTAACTCTTGAATCTAGTCTTAGTTAAAAAAAATCTTCTATCACCATCTCTGTACCTGCAAAAGTGTAAATGTTTGATTTATTTATCTATGTTTTTTATAGTTCATAATTTTTATTCCTGAACTTGTTCTACAAAAAAACACTTGGGGGCTACTAGAAGTAAATGTTAACCTTAATTAAAGAAATAATAATTGAGGATGAAGCTGGGCATGGTGGTGCATGCCTGTAATCCCAATACTTGGGAGGCTGAGACAGAAAGATCACAGGTTCAAGGCAGTCTCAGCAACTTAGCAAGACTCTGTTTCAAAACAAAAATATAAAAAGGGCTGGGGGTTGTCTCTTGGAGGTAGAATGCCCCTGGGTTCAATCCCTAGTACCACAAAAAAGGAGGGGTATGATTTAAAAGAATAAAATTAATGAGGGGGTCACTAAGAACTACTTGGCCTATGTCTATCTTTGAAAGTAGAAAACAAAAGTAATACCTGGATAATGCAAGTCCCCAAAACTTTCACTGGAGCTATGAAATTAAGTGACTGTCTGTTAATTCCTTGACTAAAATTGCTCTGAAATTATAATGGTCAGTTTGAATGTGACAAAAACCTCCATTGTCTGGCTATAAATGGTACTTATGTTAGTAAAAAAGTATCTGTCCAAATTGGTTCTAAACTTTGCTCTCCGCTTGCCTTAATGAGAACTTAAATGAAATGCCGTGAGCATTTAGGTCCTTGGGCGATTTCCAAGTTTGCTTAGGATGCTTTGATGTCTATCTAGGTAGGCAAGGTGGAGGATATGGGGAAAGGGAGAATCGAAGGCGATTAGATGAATTTGTGTTATTTAAACAACTATAATTTTTATTCAAATGTCCCCAGAAGCACTCATTTAAGAGACTCTCCAGCTAAAATCAGCAATCAGCTTTTAAATGTGTTCCTTGAGTTCCCTCAGACATTCCTCATGCCTTTTTCGAGCTCAAAAGCTTTAAATCTGTTTAAAAGGAAACATGTGGAATGAACTGCACAGCTGAAGAAGTAGCCAGATCACATCATCTGGTTGAGTCGTACAGTCTTAGACAACTAGCGATTCCTGGAGCCAATCCTGTGTACCGCTCATCCAAGATCAATTCCTAACAAGATTCCTGCGTATCTTCCAGAGCATGTCTCTAAACTTTAGAATGTCTCATTAGAGTGAGAGCTTCAAGAATTTCAGTTAAAGAAAGTGCAAATACTTAGGTTAAACTGACTTAGTACTTAGGAATTAAAATTAAGTGACTCCGTCTGTTAATTCCTTGACAGAAATTGCTCTGAAGTTATAATGGTCAGACACACACTCGAACTCTGTCACTTATTTGGAGGGTGGAATTCTCCTACATTTCAACCATACCAACTGAATCTTACTAGGTTACTAAATGAAATATTATGTCACAATTAAACCCGTTACTGGAGAACTGAACGTGAGTCTACAGACAAGACCTAGAGAAGCGATGTTTGGAATTATCGCAGTTATGCCCTTGTGTGGGAAGGAGGGTACACAAATTGAAATGCAATTCATTCTTGACAGCCATTTTCAATTAGTAGTTAATTATGCTAACATCTATTCTAGGAAAGCTAAATTTTTTAATACAGCAGAACATTCCTCCACACTAAACTACTACCACCAACATACACACACACACACGCACGCACACACACACAGGCACACACGCACGTGCACACATACTGCATGGCAGAGTTGAATGCAAAATAATTTGTATTGTACACAGAAAAGTCAAGCAATTGCTTAAAAAGAGTTCCTTATGACATAAACTTAGGAACAAATGACAGACATTTTGACAGCAAAGTTTCAGGAACTGTCGCAAACACTTGTGTATTTCATTCTGGTTCAAAAAATATTGCAAAATCTTATGTTTACATCGAAGGCAGATGAGGATTTTTAATGGTTGGCCTGCAACCTCAATTGTTATGGAGCCAAAGACGTAACAGCTTTGAAGAATAGAAGAATTATTCTATATTTGTCAGGATCTACGCAGCAAACGAGCGGCGCCACTTGGCTTACATTATTTGCCTGGCCTGGGTCCCATGGAACCAAGGCGCATTGGAACCAAGAGGGAAAAAAATTCAAGTGCTTTGGGACACGGAGCCAAACTCTTACATAGTATTTGAAATGCTGTGGTAAACATGAAATTATTTTAGGCTCAAGATGGGTGCCAGTTTTTTTTTTGGAAAAAAATAATAAAATGCACATAAAGGGTCCTGCCAGAGGTTCGGCATATAAACCTGCCAACCATTATTAGATGTGCTAGTCGGAAGAGCAATCCAGTGGCCCAAAGCCTGACCCTCACCTCTAATGTCCAACAGCAAAGAAAGGGCAAGTCAAGAAGCCTGACAGAAAGAAGTACATCAAATTACTCATTCTAACCTCTCTCTCTAAAAAATGTCTGCAATTACCGTTTCCCCATCATTCTAGAAAAATGCAAAACAGCAAAAATTAAATGCATATGAAGTGAACACACAAAAGGCCTTTGCAGAAAAACCAATGGCTCCTCCGGTCGTCGCTGCTGCTCGTTGCTGGGCAAGCCAGTCCTCTGGGCTCAAGTTTTGACTTTGTGCCAGTGCTTCAAAATCAGCAACCTTTCAGCCAAAAGACTGTGTGGAATGCAGCCAAGACCACCTATGGAAAGGGAATTATAGCATCTCATAATTTACTACCTGGGGCTATGATCTCATAAACCCAGCATAGAGGGCACAAGGGCCCTTGTGTGGGAATCTCTAAGAGCCCCCGTGGAGGCCCCAACGCTGCTCTGGAGAGCTCTGCAGCCAGGGGTGACACAAGGCGGACACCAGCTCTGCTTCTTGAACAAGCTCACCCCAGGCACACTTTGGGGTTGGAATGTCAAAATTAGGAAAGTCCCAAAAATAAATCTAAGAGAAATTCAGCTGTTTTGTTCTGAAGTACAAATTTCCACCATGTGTTATTATAAGTTATCGGGTCTGATAACTTATCAGGCATCGATTTTTAATCAATTGTGGATCTTCTACTTTCATCAACATTATCAATGCAATTAATAAAGATAAAAAATAACTAATATGTGAATGGCAAAGCACTTTCACATATATTGATCATCTAACCCTCCTAGTCTTCATAACCGTCTGAGTTGCATTTTGGAAGATTAGTGGGTTTTGTCCCACCCATAAAGGGCAGAGCTAGGACCAGCACCCAGGTTTGACTCAGCCCCAGTGCTCTTCCCAATACGCCGCCCCTCAATTATCCATTTATTTGTTAGCTTCCACTATTTATTAGCTCTTTCAAATTACGGGAAAGGTAATGTGTAGAGCTGAGAGATAGATGAAGAAGACTAAGGTCATGGAGCTTCCCAGAGCACCCTCTGCAAGACACTGACTAGCAAAGGGAACCAGGAGGACAGGTCACCTGGGAGACCTACAGTCAGGGGCAGAGTGCTTTTAAGAGCTCCAGAAAGAATCAGCGCAGTGGCACACGTTTGTAATCCCAGTACTTGGGGAGCTGAGACAGGAGGATGGCAGGTTCAAAGCCAGCCTCAGCAACTTAATAAGGCCCTCCACAACTTACTGAGATCCTGTTTCAAAATAAAAAATAAAGTAGAAGCTGGGCGTGGTGGCACACGCTTGTAATCCCAGTACTGTGGGAGGCGGAGACCGGAGGATCCGGGTTCGCGGCCAGCCTCAGCTCTCTCTCTCTCTCTCCCTCTCTCTCTCTCTCTCTATTTAGTGAGGCCCTCCGCAACTTCGTGAGACCTGGTTTCAAAATAAAGTA
>PVJS01041088.1:0-18125 GCA_004027185.1 Glis glis
AAAAAAAAAAAAAAAAAAAAAAAAAAATTGGAAGGAAGGGTGTATGTATTGGCCAGGACAAAAGTGACTTTATCCAAGTCAGAAGGTACCTGGTTTATCTCAAGCTAATATCAAAGAGTCAGGTGGATTCCTTGAGCTGATGGTGCCAGGGTCCAGTCATAAAGCTCCATATACCACTCTAATGGATTTGTTTATTTATAGAGTGTGCTGTGCTGGGAAACTATTCAGGAAAAACCAACCATGGTTACTTAGTGGCAATCATGGCAGTTACCATTCTAGAAGGCTACAGGGTGAAGCAGGAAGATTGCAAGTTCTAGGCCAACCTTGGTAACTTAGCCAGACCATGTGTCAAAATAATATAATAAACTAGGCGTGGTGGTGCACGCTTGTAATCCCAGTACTTGGGAGGCTGAGACAAGAGGATTGCAGGTTTGTGGCCAGCCTCAGCTACTTAATGAGGCCCCCCACAACTTAGTGAGACCCTGTTTCAAAATAAAAAATAAAAAATAGGGCTAGGGGTATAGCTTGGAGGTAGAATGCCCCTGGGTTCAATCCCCAGTGCCACACAATAATAATAATAATAATAATAATAACAATAATAAAAAGGACTGGGAACTGGGTGTGGTGGTGTGTACCCAGTACTTGGGAGGCTGAGATAGTAGGAATGCAGGTCCAAAGCCAGCCTCAGCAATGTAGCAAGACTCTGAGCAACTTAGCAAGATCTTGTTTCCAAAGAAAAAATAAAATTGGGCTGACCCTGGGTTCAGTCCCTGAATGATCCTGGATTCAGTCCCCAGCAATACCCCCCCAAAAAAGAAAAGGGCTGGTGCTATAGCTCAGTGGTGGAACCACTCTAAGTTCAAGGCCCAGTACTACCAAAAAAAAAAAATTAGAAAGCAGTAACAGAAGGAAAGTTGGAATATTTACAATATTCACATGTGGAAAACAAACACATTCCTAAAAACTAGTGGGTCAAAAAATCCACAAGGGAGCCAGACCTGGTGGTGCACACCTGTAATCCTAGTACTTGGGAGGCTGAGAAAGGAGGATCCCAGGTCTAAGGCCAGCCTCAGCAACTTAGCAAGACCCTGTTTCAAAATAAGAAAATAACCACATGTGGTGGTGCACGCCTATAATCTTAGTACTTGAGAGGCTGAGAGAGGAGGATTGCATGTTCAAGGACAACCTCGGCAACCTAGCAAGACTGTTTCAAAACAAAATATATGCTGAGCATGGCAGAGCACACATCAGTACTTGGGAGGCTGAGACAAGTGGATCACAGGTTTGCCACCAGGCTCAGCAACTTAGTGAGGCCCTGTTTCAAAATAAAAAGTAAAATAAAATAGGGCTGGAGGTGTAGCTCAGAGTTAGAATGCCCCTGGGTTCAATCCCCAGTAACACACACACACACACACACACACACACACACACATACACACTACATAAATAGGACTGGGGTGTAGCTAGGAGGTGGAATGCCCCTGGGTTTAAGCCCTAGTACCACAATAAATACTGGGTACTGGGTTCAATCCCCAGTACTGCAAAAAAAAAGGGGGGGGCTGGGGAAAAAGCTGGGTATGGTGGCTCAAGCGTCTAATCCCAGTACTTGGGAGGCTGAGACAGGAGGATCCGGGTTCACAGCCAGCCTCAGCTACTTAGTGAGGCCCTCTGCAACTTAGTGAGACCCTGTTTCAAAATAAAGAATAAAAAATAGGGCTGAGGGTGTAGCTTGGAGGTAGAATGCCCCTGGGTTCAATCCCCAATACCACAAAATAATAATAACAATAATAATAATAATTAATAATAATAATAAAAGGGCCTGGGGAGCTGGGTGTGGTAGCACACACCTGTAATCCCAGAATTTGGGAGGCTGAGATTGGAGGATAGAAGGTTCTAGATCAGCCTAAGCAACTTAGGGAGATCCTGTTCTTTTTTTTTGCAGTTCTGGGGATTGAACCCAGGGGTATTCTACCTCTGAGCTACACCCCCAGCCCTATTTTTTATTCTTTATTTTGAAACAGGGTCTCACTAAGTTGTGGAGGGCCTCACTAAGTAGCTGAGGCTGGCCGCAAACCCGGATCCTCCTTTCTCAGCCTCCCAAGTACTGAGATTACAAGCATGTGCCTTCCTGCCCAGTGAGACCCTGTTTCAAAATAAAAAATAAGTTGAGTGTGGTAGCACGCTTGTAACCCTAATACTTGGGAGGCTGAGACAGGAGGATCTCAGGTTCATAGCCAGCGTCAGCAACTTAGTGAGGCCCTGTTTCAAAATAAAAATAAGCTGAACATGGTGGTACATGCCTGTAATCCTAGTACTTGGGAGGCTGAGACAGGAGGATCGTAGGTTCGAGGACAGTCTCAGCAAGTAGTGAGACTCTCATCAACCTAGCAAGACCCTGCTTTAAAAAATAAAAATAAAATAGGGCCGGGGTGTAGCTCGGAGGTAGAATGCCTCTGGGTTCAATCCCTAGTGCCACAAAAAAGTAAAAAAATAAAAAAATAGAATAAAAAATAAAAATAAAATAGGGATGGGGGTGTGGCTTAGAGATAGGATGCCCCTGGGTTCAATCCCCAGTACCTCAATCAATCAATAAAAATAAAATAAAAAAACTGCCTTGGATATATCCCGAAGATTTATTCTCTCACTTCCTTGCCTCAATATTCAGATATTCTTAACGACTCTCCTCATATTTTTTGAAATATAGATATTGTAGAGGGTCCTAGTCCATTTTGTTCTGCTCTAACAGAATCCTATAGCCTGGGTCATTTGCGAGGACTAGGAATTTGTTGGCTGAAAGTCCATGGCTGCAGGGCCACAGCAGAAGGCGCCACATGGAGAGCGAGGTCAGAGCTGAATTCAGCCTCTTGTGAGGAGCCCACTCCCTCCCTCCATCATGGCGCTAGTCTCTTCATGAACACAGAGGCCTCAGGACTAGTCACCTTGTAAAAGTCCCATCTCCCAATACCAACGCTTTAGGGATCAGGTTTCCAGCCCGTGAGCTTGGGGGACAGGGCCATGGAGGAACTGAGGTTGGCTTCCTGAGGAGCGCCTGCAAGCCCTGGGAGCCAGACTGTGCTGGTGATTAGGACTGGACCTCCTAGCAGCCCAGGAACTCAGAAACTCCCCCAATTATAGGTGTCGTGTTTCTACCTCTATTCAGCAAACAATAGAGGTTTTGAAAGGTCCAGTTGGAGACTTCTATGGAAATTTCCAGAAAAGGTGACTTAAGGTGGCCTCTCCAGCCTGTAAGCCCTTGTTTTAAATAATCTTTGTAGGAGTCGGCGCAGACAGGAAAACTTGGAAGAACCAAAAACTTAAAATCAGCAGCCTGAGACTGACTTCACAGGCATCTAGACCACTAGACTAGACTCCACAACCCAGCAACGACAGGATCGGAAGGGATGACCATAGGCACTTACCCAACCCATCGCAACACCTGATCCCTGCATGCGCCAGCCCAGCAACAGAGACAACTACCAGAAATCACCAACAAGGAAACGGGATGGCTGTGAGGCCGGCGACATTGAAAGCGACCCACATCTCTCTACCTGCAGCTAATCTGTCAGCCATCTGGGGCGGTAATCCAGAGTGGAATTCATCAAGATTGAGATTAAAGCTGGGCATGTTGGCGCACGCTTGTAATCCCAGTACTTGGGAGGCGGAGACCGGAGGATCCGGGTTCGCAGCCAGCCTCAGCTACTTAGTGAGGCCTCCTCAACTTCGTGAGACCCGGTTTCAAAATAAAGTATAAAAAATAGGGCCGGGGGTGTAGCTTGGAGGTAGAAAGCCCCTGGGTTCAATCCCCGGTACCACACACACACACAAAAAGATCGAGATTAAAGATGGCGGGATGGAGGGAGACAACATGCTTCAGGCTCTCTGAGACTCAGAATTCAACCAGCGGGAAGACTGCTTCTTGATAAGGAAAGAAAAGCAGCCAAAACTCAACCAAACAATGACAGTCAAAATGCAGCGGAATAGGAGGCAGCAGAGAGAGCAGAGGACTGTAAAGAGCTCCACACATCTCACCTGGAGAGCAGAGAGCGGTGGCGGTGGTGCCATCTTGGAGGCCACTCCAGCACCACAGCACCCAGAGACCTCCAGCAAAGAATCAGCAGATCCCCGTGAAGCCAGCAACTACAGACCATCATCAAAAGCAGTCAACTCTGGACCATGATGAAGGTCAAGTTGGACCAGACCCACACCTATGACAGAGACAGCTACAAGAAGCAGGCCACGTGCTCTGCTTCTGCAGCAAGAGTGAGGAGGAGAGACAAAAATGATATAGCCCTGCCCAGAAGCAGCTCAGCACAGAGGTCATGGGCAGGTGAGCAATGGCCCCACCCCAGAGCACCCCAGCACCGAGGACACGGGCGGGTGAGCTACGGCCCTGCCCCGGAGCACCTCAGCACTGAGGACACAGGTGGGTGAGCTATGGCCCTGCTCTGGAGCAGCCCAGTACTGAAGACACAGGCGGTGAGCTATGGTCCCGCCCCAGAGTACTCTAGCACTGAGGACACAGGCGGGTGAGCTGTGGCCCTGTCCCAGAGCACCCCAGCACTGAGGACACAGGCAGGTGAGCCATGGTCCCCCTGGAGGACACGGGCGGGTGATGGAGAAAACCTCAGGGAGGACACGGGCGGGTGATGGAGAAAACCTCAGATGAGTAAAGAAGGCGACCTAACTGAGGAAGAAGGAAGGGAGAAGAGGGAAACACCCTAATGCACAGGACATACATACCCAAATATATCAAAGTCAGCTACTATGCTGAGCATGAAAAGGAGGAAGGGGGGAAGGAATGGGGGTGGGAATTGGGGGAGGGCTAATTGACCGATGCGTGCATGTATACTTCTACCATCCTGAAACCCATCAAGATGTATGATTACAATGCACCAATAAATAAAAATAAATAAATAACCTGTGTAATAACCTGCCACACTTACTGAGATCAGTCTTGTTTTGTGGCCTAGAATAATCTTTATTTATTTATTTATTTATTTATTTATTTATTTATTTTTGTGGTACTGGGGATGGAACCCAGGGGCATTGTACCTCTGAGCTATACCCCCAGCCCTATTTTATTCTTTTATTTGAAACAGGGTCTCACTAAGTTGTGGAGGGCCTCACTAAATTGCTGCCACTGGCCACGAACCTGTTATCCTCCTGTCTCAGCCTCCCAAGTACTGGGATAACAAGCGTGCACCACCATGTCTAGCTTAGAGTAATCTTTTTTGAGGGTTTTTTGTGGTACTGGGGATTGAACCCAGGAACATTCTTTTTTTGTGTGTGTGTGTGGCACTGGAGATTGAACTCAGGGGCATTCTACCTCCGAGCTACACCCCCAGCCCTATTTTTTTTTTTTGAAACAGGGTCTTGCTAGGTTGATGAGAGTCTCACTACTTGCTGAGGCTGTCCTCAAACCTGCAATCCTCTTGTCTCAGCCTCCCAAGTACTGGGATTAGAAGCATGTGCCATCACGTCCAGCTAACCCAGGAGCATTCTACCTCTGAGCTACACCCCCAGTCCTTTTTATTATTTTTTTTTATTTTGAAACAGGATCTCAATAGGTTGCTCGGTCTCACTACATTGATGGAGTTGGCCTCAAACCTGCAATCCTCCTGCCTTATAGCCTCACACGTACTGGGATTACAAGCATGTGCCACCACGCCCAAGTAATTTTTTTGAGTTTTTTTTTTTTAATCAAAGAGGGAGGTGGTAGTCAGTAATAAAAACTTTAAACTTTGAAATAAGCAAAACATGTCACTGGTGTTTCCAGGGGAAAAGTGACAATGTGCAGAGTCCACCCTTCCAGGTTCTCTGATTCTATCAGGTTCCTGCCCCCCATTGTCTCCCTGCAGTGAAGCGCTTCCTGTATATATGACATCCGGTGGTGGGCCTGTTGTTTTTCCTTGGGAAAAGCCAATCTCAGATCTACTAGTAAGTTCATTTTGGCCTCCCTTGACTCCATGTAAATGCATGGCTCTTGAGCCTGACTCCTCCTCCTCCCAATCACAGTGGCAATTTTTTTTGTGTGTGGTACTAGGAATTGAACCCAAGGGGCATTCTACCTCTAAGCCACATCCCCAGCCCTATATTATTTATTTATTTTTTGTGGTACTGGGGAATGAACCCAGGGGTGTTCTACCTCTGAGGTACACCCCCAGTGCTATTTTATTTTGGGTTTTTGTGGGGGGGGTTTTGTGTGTGTGTGGTACTGGGGATTGAACTCAGGGGCTCTGAACTCTGAACTACACCCCCAGCCCAATTTTTTATTCTTTTTTTTTTTTGAAACAGGGTCTCACTAAGTTGTGGAGGGCCTCACTAAGTAGCTGAGGCTAGCCACGAACCCGGATCCTCCAGTCTTAACCTCCCAGTACTAGGATTATAAGAGTGTGCCACCATGCCCAGCTTTATTTATTTATTTATTTATTATTTATTTATTTATTTATTTATTTTTTGCAGTACCGGGGATTGAACCCAGGGGCGTTCTACCTCCGAGCTACACCCCCGGCTCTATTTTTTATACTTTTATTTTGAAACCGGGTCTCACAAAGTTGTGGAGGGCCTCACTAAGTAGCTGAGACTGGCCGCGAGTGAACCTGCGATCCTCCTGTTTCAGCCTTCCAAGTACTGGGATTACAGGTGTGCGCCACCATGCCTGGCTTTTATTTTGTATTTTGAAACAGGGCATAAGTTGCTGAGGCTGGAGGTGAACCTGTGATCCACCTGTTTCAGCCTCCAAAGTACTGGGATTATTTTCTATTTTGATACAGGGTTTTGCTAAATTGCCTAGGGTCTCACTAACTTATTTCACATTGACCTCAAACCTCTGATCCTCTTGTCTCAGCCTCCCAAATACTGGACTTACTGGCTTGCGCCATAGTGCCCGGCCCACCTTGGCAGGTCTAGGCCAGGCTGGGAGGAGGAGGAGCAGGGGGCCAAATCCACCAGAGGGGATTTTCTTCCATGCTCAAAGTGGAGGCTGGGCAGGTGTCCGCATGAGTGTCTGGGCGCAGGTTGCCAGTCCAGGACTTTCTGGCTGCTGCTGGTGGGGACTTGGTGGGAAGCCCAGCGAGAGCCCCTTCCGTTCTGTGAGACCTGGGCCCTGACCAAGCAGCATGAGGTAGAGTAAGGGAAAGCAACAGGCAGCTGGAAGCCTTGCAGCCACCAAGCAAATACCAGTATCCCCATTAAAAAGGAAGAGCTAGGGAGGGAGAGAGAAAGCTGGACTGCACTTAAAAGGGTCACTGTTAGCCAGGCATGGTGGTGCATGCTTGTAATCCCAGTACTTGGAAGGTTGAGACAGGAGAATCACAGGTTTAAGGCTAGCCTCAACAAGTTAGTGAGACCCTCAGCAACTTAGCAAGACCTTGTTTCAAAATAAAAAATAAGCCTGGCGTGGAGGCACACGCTTGTAATCCCAGTACTTGGTGAGGCCCTCCGCAATTTAGTGAGACCCTGTTTCAAAATAAGAATAAAAAAATAGGGCTGGGGGTGTAGCTCGGAGGTAGAATGCCCCTGGGTTCAATCCCCAGTACTGCAAAATAAATAAATAAATAAATAAATAAATAAATAGAATAAAAAACAAAAAATAAATATGGAGCTGGGCATGGTCGCGTATGCTTGTAATCGCAGTACTTGGGAGGCTGAGACAGCAGGATTGCAGGTTTGTGGCCAGCATCAGCTACTTAGTGAGGCCCTCCACAACTTAGTGAGACCCTGTTTCAAAAATAAAGAATAAATCGGGCATGGTGGCACACGCTTGTAATCCTAGTACTTGGGAGGCTGAGACAGGAGGATCGCAAATTTGAGGATAGCCTCAGCAAGTAGACTCTCATCAACCTAGTGAGAGTCTATTTGAAAATAAAAATAAAACAGGGCTGGGGGTGTAGCTCGGAGGTAGAATGCCCCTGGTCCAATCCCCAGTACCACAAAAATCAATCAATCAATAAATAATAAAAAATAGGTCTGGGGGTGTAGCTCAGAGGTAGAATGCCCCAGTACCACACACACATGCACACTCAAAATATGGCTGGGAGTGTGGCTTGGGGGTAGAATACCCCCGAGTCCAATCCCTAATACCAATAAAATAAAATATAGAAAGAAAGGTTTCCTGTGAGGCCCTCCTCCTGCAAAAGCTGCTTGCCAACATATACTTTCGGATGGCACCTCCCTTTTTGCTCCTATAGCCAAATAAAAAGAAAGGGTCTCCAGGAGTCCTCACCTGTACAAACACCTGCTACTTAGCCCTACTGGTTTCTGGGCAAAGAGAGACTCAAGAACAAAGGGGCGGGCCGGGCGTGGTGGCACACGCTTGTATTCCCAGTACTTTGGGAGGTGGAGACGGAGGATCTGGGTTCGCGGCCAGCCTCAGCTCGCTTGCTCTCTCTCTCTCTCTCTCTCTCTCTCTCTCCATGTCTCTCTCTCTACTTAGTGAGGCCCTCCGCAACTTTGTGAGACCCAGTTTCAAAATAAAGTATAAGCCGGGCGTGGTGGTGCACACTTGTAATCCCAGTACTTTGGGAGGGGGAGACCGGAGGATCCGGGTTCGCGGCCAACCTCAGCGCACATGCGCGCGTGCGTGATTTATCTCTCTCTCTCTCTCTCTACCTAGTGAGGCCCTCCGCAACTTCGTGAGACCCGGTTTCAAAAATAAAGCATAAAAAAATAGGGCTGGGGGTGTAGCACGGAGGTAGAACGCCCCTGCGTTCAATCCCTGGTACTGCAAAATAAATAAATAAATAAATAAAGTATAAAAAATAGGGCCGGGGGTGTAGCGCGGAGGTAGAATGCCCCGGGTTCAATCCCCGGTTACGCAAAAAAAATAAAAAATAAAAAGAACAAAGGGGCAAGTTTTAAAACAAGAGCCGAAGCCAGGCGTGGTGTTGCATGCCTATAATCCCAGTACTTGGAGGTGGAGACAAGAGAATCGCAGGCTCAAGGCCATAAAAAATAAAAATAAAATAGAACTGGGGGTGTAACTTGGAGGTGGAACACACCTGGGTCTGGATTCAATCTCCAGTACCAATTAAATAAATAAATAAATGGTAAAACAAGAGCTGAGTCCTGTAAATACCTAATTCTTTTTTTGTGTGTGTGGTACTGGGATTAAACCCAGAGACATTCTATCTCTGAGCTATACACCCAGCCTTTACTTCTTTACTTATGTGTATTATGTATGAATATTTTGTTTAAAAACAGGGTCTGCTAGGTTGCTGAGAGCCTGGTGAAGTTTCTGAGGCTGGCCTCGAACCTTCGATCCTCCTGTCTCAGTCTCCCAAGTACTGAGATTACCTGAGTAGGCCATCACACCCAGCTAACACCTAATTCTTTCTAAGAGTTGTGAGTTGGGAGGACCCCTCCAAATGTTCAGAACGAATTTGACAGGCATATCCTAGTAACTTCACTTCCATTGGACAGAGTGCCTGGACATTACAAAGAAAAAAATAATTTTTCAGTGGGTAAGGGGGCAATTGACATAAACCCCTCACCATTAATTCATATTGTCTTTAAGGTATACAGTGTCTCTAAGGACAAGCTGCATGACCATCTCTGAAACATTGTACCACACTGGCATTTGTGTTCTTTTGTTTGCATTGGATTTGGATCAAATTTTTGGATTAATAACAAAACCCATGAGCTGGGCATGGTGACACACGCCTGTAATCCCAGTACTTGGGAAGCTGACAGGAGGATCTCAGGTTCAAGGTCAGCCTCAGCAACTTAACAAGACCCTTTTTCTTTCTTTCTTTTTTTTTTTTTTGCGGTACCGGGGATTGAACCCAGGGGCGTTCTACCTCCGAGCTACACCCCCGGCCCTATTTTTTATACTTTATTTTGAAACCGGGTCTCACGAAGTTGCAGAGGGCCTCACTAAGTAGCTGAGGCTGGCCGTGAACCCGGATCCTCCAGTTAGCAAGACCCTTTTTCAAAAACAAAAAAATAAAATGGGGCTGGAAGTGTAGCTCAGAGGTAGAATGCCCCTGGGTTTAATCGCTAGTACCACAAAACAAAACAACAATGAAAAAACACTGTATGAGGCCTTGAAAGAAACAAAACCAGCTCTTGACTTGGACCTCAGAATGTCAAACTATGTTCCAGAAGTAATACAGAGCCTCACGACAACCCTGGTCTAAGTCTGCCTAACTTGCGGAGTTCAAACTGTATGCCTTCCCGTCCCACCACGGCTGGAACCATCTTTCTGTCCCTTCAGGTAAAATCCCAAAGGAAAAATATATAAACTCCTGCATTTCAGTCACAGAGTTAACATGAAGATCTTTGGCTCTTTCTGCTTTTCTCTTCTGCTGTCCTTCTGTTTATACTAAGATAACTTTGCTGTTCAAGGTTTCTGGGAAGTTTGTTATTTTAGTCAGTCCTAGCTGGAATGTAAACATGTGTGAACTAACTCTTAGCCTCATTTGAGACTGAAACCAAAGGAAAAAATGTCTCTTTAAAAGCCAAGCACCTTGGAGGACCCAACATGGCAGGATAGCGAGAGGCAGCATGCTGCCGGTGCTCCGAGAGTCAGAGCTCGGCTGGCAAGAAGACTCCATAATGAAAAGAAAAGTAGGGCAGCCAAAACTCAACAAAACAATGAGAACCAAAGTGCAGCAGAATGCGAGGCAGTGGAAAGAGCGGAGGGCGGTAGGGAGCTCAAAGCATTTCACCGGGTAAGCAGAGAGCGGAGACAAAGGCACCATCTTGGCTGAGCCACGCCTGCACCGTGGCCCCCGGAATACTCCAGCAAAGAAACAGCTGATTCTTGTGAAACCAGCAATTATAGTCCACCATCGAAAGCAGTCGACATCGGACCATGATGAAGCCTAAGTCGAACCAGATCCACACCTACAACAGTGATGACTGCAAAGGGTGGGACGCGAGCCTCAGCCCCTGCAAAGAAAGTGACGCAGAGAGACATAGATGAGGCGGCCAGGCACAGGAGCAGCCCAACACTGAGAAAACGAGTGGGTGAAACACGGCCCCCCTGGAGTAGCCTAGCACCCACATAGAACACCACGGCACTGAAGACATGGACGGACATGGCATGGCGCCCCGGAACCGCCCAACAAGAACACGGGTGAGTGAGATAAAGGGAGGCAGCGTGTCACCGGCACTCCGAAACTTGGAAATCGGCCGGCAGGAAGACTGCTTCTTAACAAGAAAAGTGGGGCAGACAAAACTCAACAAAACAAGCCGGGCGTGGTGGCGCACACTTGTAATCCCAGTACTTGGGAGGCTGAGACCAGAGGATCCGGGTTCGCAGCCAGCCTTAGCTACTTAGTGAGGCTCTCCGCAACTTAGTGAGACCCTGTTTCAAAATAAAGAATAAAAAATAGGGCTGGGGGTGTAGCCCGGAGGTAGAATGCCCCTGGGTTCAATTCCCGGTACCACCAAAAAATAAATAAATAAATAAATAAATAAACAAAAAACTCAACAAAACAAAGAGAGGCGAAGAGCTGTGGAGTATGAGACAGCGGACAGAGTGGGGACTAAACAGAACTCCACACATTTCACCTGGTAAGTAGAGAGCGGAGGCGAAGGCGCCATCTATGCGGGGCCACGCCTACACTGTGATTCCCGGAGACCCACAGCAAAGAGACAGTAGATCCTTGTGAAACCCGCGACTATAGACCACCATTGAAACCAATCAACTCCAGAACATGATGAAGCCCAGGTCAATCCAGACCCGCACCTACAGCGATGATGGTTTCAAGAGGTGGGCCGTGAGCCTCTGCTCCTGCAACGAGTGCGATGAGGAGAGAAAACAAGAGGTGGCCATACACAGGAGCAGCCCAACTCTGAGAACACGAGCCAGCGAGCCATGGCCCTCCATGAGCAGCCCAACACCGTCCTGGAACACCCCAGAACTAAGGACATAGGTAGATGAGACATGGCCCCCTCCCCAGTGGCCCAGCACAGAACACAGGCAGGTCAGCCTCTGGCCCCATCCCCAGAGACCCCTGCATTGGGGATGCAAGGCAGGTGAACCCTTGGCTCCACACCCAGAGAACCCCTCCCCCTGGCGCTGGGGACATGGGGTGGGAGAGCCCTTGGCTCCGCCCCCAGAAACCCCTCCCCCAGGTGCTGGGGGGGGTGAGCCCTTGGCCCCGCCCCCGGAAACCCCTGGCACTGGGGACGTGGGGCAGGTGAGCACTTGGCCCTGCCCTCAGAGAACCCCTCCCCCCGGCGCTGAGGATGTGGGGCAGGCGAGCCCTCAGCCCCACCCCCAGAGACCCCTGGTGCTGGGGACGTGGGGCAGGAGAGCCCTCAACCCCACCCGTGGAGACCCCCCCTGTGCTGGGGACACAGGGCAGGTGAGCCCTCGGCCCCGCCCCTGGAGATCCCCTCCCCCCAGCACTGGGGACAAGGGGCAGGTGAACTCTTGGCCCCACCCCCAGAGACCCCCCAGTGCTGGGAATGCAGGGTGGGCGAGCCCTGGGCCCCGCCCTCAGAGAACCCCTCCCCCCACACTGAGGACATAGGGCCGGCGAGCCCCCAGCTCTGCCCCAGAGTACCCCAGTACTGAGGTCACAGGAGGATGAGCCACCACCCCGCACAGGAGGGACTCCAGACAAAGAGAGAAAACCTCCGATGAGCAAAGAAGGCAAACTTACTGGGGGAGATGGGAGGGAAGTAGAGGGAAACAAACTGGTGCACAGGATGGACATACACAAAGATATCAAAGTCAACTACTATGCTGAAAATGGGAAGGAGGGAGCAGGGAGGCGGGGGGGGGGACAGGAATTGAGGAGGGCTAATTGACCGATGAGTTCATGTATACGTCAGCCACCCTGATATCCTTCAAGATGTATGATTGAAATGCACTAATAAAATAAAATTTTTAAAAATCCAAGCACCTTAAGACTTAAACAGATAGATGATCTTAATTTGTTTCTTGTTTCTTTTATAAAATATAATTTTGATTTCTCTCTCAATCTCTTTTCATTGAGGAAAAGAATTTTTTTGCGGTACTGGGGATTGAACCCAGGGGCATTCTACCTCCAAGCTGCACCCCAGCCCTATTTTTTATTCTTTATTTGAAACAGGGTCTCACTAAGTTGTGGAGGGCCTCACTAAGTAGCCGAGGTTGGCTGCAAACCTGCGTGCGATCCTCCTGTCTCAGCTTCCCAAGTACTGGGATTACAAGTGTGCGCCACCACGCCTGGCTCTGTCTCAGCCTTCTAAGTACTGGGACTACAAGCATGTGCCACCATGCCCAGCAGGAAAAGAGTATTTTTATCTAAACTCAGAAAGTACTGTTTCAAAGTTTTTTTAAGCCAGGCATGGTGGCGCACACTTGTAATCCTAGTACTTGGGAGGCTGAGACAGGAGGATCACAGGTTCAAGGACAGCCTCAGCAAGTAGTGAGACTCATCAACTGATTGAGACCCTGTTTACAAATAAAAATAAAATAGGTCTGGGGACATAGCTCAGAGGTAGGATGTCCCTGGGTTAAATCTCCAGTACCACACATACATAAAAAAAAAGTTAAGCCGGGCATGGTGGCGCACGCTTGTAATCCCAGTACTTTGGGAGGCAGAGACCGGAGGATCCGGGTTCGCAGCCAGCCTCAGCTCTCTCTCGCTCTCTCTCTCTCTCTCTCTCCCTGTCTCTCTCTCTCTCTCTCTCTCTACCTAGTTAGGCCCTCCGCAACTTAGTGAGACCCGGTTTCAAAATAAAGTATAAAAAAAATAGGGCCGGGGGTGTAGTGCGGAGGTAGAACACCCCTGTGTTCAATCCCTGGTACGGAAAAAAAAAAAAGTTAAAAAAAAATTTTTTGGTGGTACTGGGGATTAAACCCAGGGGCATTCTACCTCTGAGCTATACCCCCAGACCTATTTTATTATCTTTATTTTGAAATAGGGCCTCCCTAGGTTGATGAGAGTCTCACTACTTGCTGAGGCTGTCCTCGAACCTGTGATCCTCCTGTCTCAGCCTCCCAAGTACTGGGATTACAGGAGTGTGCCACCACACCCAGTAAACTGTTTGAAAATTTAAGGAAGGAATTAAGGCAGACAGAAATCAGTACATAGGATTTTTTTTGTGTGTGTGTGGTACTGGGGATTGAACCCAGGGCATTCTACCTTTGAGCTACACCGATAACCCTATTTTATTTTTTATTTTGAAACAGGGTCTCACTAAATTGCAGAGGTCCTCGCTATAAATTGCTGAGGCTGGCCGCGAACCTGCAATCCTCCTGTCTCAGCCTCTCAAGTACTAGGATTATAGGTGTGCGCCATCAAGCCTGGTTTCTGTTTAAAAACTTAAAAACAAAAACCTATTTAAGCTAAATTTCCATAACTATGAAGAATTGTGCCTCTTTCCACTCTTGGCTATGAGAATTTCTCTACTCCACCAGGAACCAGTCCCTTGCCTAGAGCCAATAAGTGGGATACTCTCATTACTTGCTGCCAGCCCCTGTGTTTACTATGTAATCAAATTCATTTCTCCCAGACTATCACAAATCCAAACACAAATGCTCCTGAGGCAAGGATACCACCCCATCTCCCTGGCTCCCTGCAATATCCCCCTGGAACCAGGAAATGGTGGGCAGGGCACTCCACCAGTCCTGCAGAGCAGCCTCCCTCCTTCACAAATCACCTTTAATGGTTGTCCTCCAGCGTCAATCCTCCTGACTCAGCTTCCCAAGTACTGGGATTACAAGTGTGCACCACCATGCCTGGCTTATTTGTTATTTTGAAACAGAGTTACTAGGCATGGTGGCACACACCTATGATCCCAGTACTTGGGAGGCTGAGACAGGAGGATCGCAGATTCGAGGACAGCCTCAGCAGCAAGTAGTGAGACTCAGCAACCTAGTGAGACCCTCTTCCAAAACAAAAAATAAAAAGGGTTGGGGGTGTAGCTCAGAGGTAGAATGCCCCTGGGCTCACTTTCCTGTTCTGTAAAAAACCCAAAACAAAAACTAAGCGTGGTGGCGCACTCCTGTAATTCCAGTATTTGGGAGGCTGAGACAGGAGGATTGCAGGTTTGAGGACAGCCTCAGCAAGTAGTGAGACTCTCATCAATCTAGCCCAACCCTGATTCAAAAATAAAAATAAGCCGGGCGTGGTGGCGCACACTTGTAATCCCAGTACTTTGGGAGGCAGAGACCGGAGGATCCGGGTTCGCGGTCAGCCTCAGCTCGCGCACGCGAGTGTTCTCTCTCCTTTCCTCCCTCCCTGTCTCTCTCTCTCTCTCTCCCTGTCTCTCTCTCTCTCTCTACTTAGTGAGGTCCTCTGCAACTTCGTGAGACACGGTCTCAAAATAAAGTATAAAAAATAGGGCCGGGGGCGTAGCGCGGAGGTCGAACGCCACTGTGTTCAATCCCTGGTACCGCAAAAAAAAATAAATAAATAAAAATAAAATAGGGCTGGGGGGTGTAACTGCAAGGTAGAATGCCCTTGGGTTCAATCCCTTGCACCAAAAAAGGAAGAAAGAAACAAGGTCTCACTGAGTTGCTAAAAGTCTTGCTAAGTTGCTGAAGCTGGCCTTGAACCTGTGATTCTCCTGTCTCAGCCTCCCAAGTACTGGGATTACAGGCATGCACCACCACATGGGGCTGAATTCTCCTTTGAATGTGTATTTCTTGCATTCCTAAATAAACTTGTGTGTAGCACTACTCTTTGTCTTGGAAGTTCTTTTCCAATCTGCATCTGTGCCAGGACCAATAGGAACCCAAATGTGTGTTCATCTGGGGCAACAACTGTGGGCGTGAGAGAAAGAGAACCTGATCCTAAGAAATGGTCCTGGGAAGCTGGGTGTGGTGGCACACGCTTGTAATCCCAGTACTTGGGAAGCTGAGACCGGAGGATCCAGGTTCACGGCCAGCCTCAGCTACTTAGTGAGGCCCTCTGCAACTTAGTGAGACCCTGTTTCAAAATAAAGAATAAAAAATAGGACTGGGGTGTAGCTCAGAGGTAGAACGCCCCTGGGTTCAATACCCGGCATTGCAAAAAAAAAAAAAGAAATGGTCCTGGGAGAAAGGGGATCAGGAGGAGAAGCTCATATGACAGGTGGAACAGGCTCCTAGAGGAAATGGGCATGGTATGCATGGAACAGACTCCTAGAGGAAATGGGCGTGGAGATAAGGAGAGGTTGATCCCAAGAGAGACAGGTGGAGAAGACTTGAGGAGAAGTAGGCAACGGGCGTGCACAGGGTGGATGCATTTGAAGTCTGAGGCCCCCAGCCTGATTGGAGCCAACACTTCAGGCTGCTTACCCCGCCACTGGCATAGGCCTCCAGCACAGATGGTTATCCTCCCGGCATGTTGCTTGGCTGATCCAGGGAGGCGGGAACTGGCTGCTGTGCTGAGCAGGGATGGTGGCCGCCTGGATGTGATGGACAGGTTGTGAGCCATGGGCCTAGAGAGACTGTGGAGAGTTGGAGTGGTAACTTTGTGCCAGAGGACCAGGACACTGGGAGCCATGTGCTCCCATAGTAGGGGTGAGGGACCCTGAGGGAGGAGACCCCTTCAGCCTCTTACAGATCCCCACTCTGCCTGTGCCCTGGAGGTCCGCCCTTGCTGAGCCATACTTACCAGGCGTGTGTGGGTGCCCCAAGCACACTTCACCTCCTCCACAAGACTGCAGCGCCCTCACCCTGCAACTAGGAAGGTGCCACCCCAGCCTGCCCTGCTGGGCCAGTCAAAGTCTTGAGGTCCCTGGCCCAGGATGCCTGCTTCAGATCACCCATAGTTTTTGGCAAATTGTGATATTTGGCATCAGAAATACTTCATGATATTAATGTGTGTGTGTGTGTGTGTGTGTGTGTGTATAGTGGGGATTGAATCCAGGGGTGTTCTACCTCTACACCCCCAGCCCTATTTTATTTTTTATTTTGAAATAGGGTCTAAGTTGTAGAGGGCCTCACTAAGTTGCTGAGGCTGGCCGCGAACCTGTGATTCTCCTGTCTCAGCCTCCCAAGTACTGGGATTACAGGCATGTGCCTCCACACCCCGCTGTGATATTAACTTTCTAAATCAGCTGCTAATGCTCTGCCAGGCCACTGACTGACATGCCACCCTGCTGTGTCTGGGATGCTCACCCACCTCTTGGGGCTGGGTGGGTGTCCTGGAACTTCCAAGGTCCCAAATCTTCAGGCAGGCCTGAAGTCCTGTCCCCAGGGACCCCTGCCAGGGGGCTCTTGGTCAGGCCCCACTCAGTCTTCTAGCCAGCCTGCCTCAAGGTAACGGCTTGGCTTCACAAGGCCAAGGACCTCACAGTTGGCTCCCCCACAGGCTGGCTGTGTGGGAGCCAACTGGCCATCTGCTACAACTGCCTTCCCCATCTTGGGGTTGGTACACCTGGAATGTCCTCTCTGCTCCTGGTCCATTGCACCCCACTGCTCTCAGAGACCCTCAGACATCCAGACTACAGAGTCCACTTTGCAGGCCTGGCAGGGGCAGGCTGGGAGGGGCTGCCCTGGGGCTCTGGGCTCTGGCTGCGGCCTTCACTTCCCCTTGGGTTTGGCCCTCTGCCTCCCTGATGTAAGAAATTAAAGACTCCTGTTGGCCAGGTGGTGGAGAGGGTGGCTTCTCATGCTCAGCAAGTGTGGAGAAAGGGGACAAGGCTCAGGGTGGCCTTGAGGAACACAAAGGCCACTGCAGGGCACAGCCCACAGGAGGACCTGGCTGACAAGCCCCTAGGGCCTGAGGAGTGGGTGCTGAGGGGAGGGGAGGCAGAAGCAGGGCGTGCTGGGAGGGTGGAAAACTGAGGACAGGGAGTGGGGCTGAGCAGTGAAAGCTGAGCGGTGCACGCGACAATGAGCGCACATTAGCTTGTGGGTTACAACTTCATCTGGCAGAGAAGAAAGTGGGTCCTGAGAAGGTGAAAGTGAGTCACCTCAGTCACAGGGCCGGGAAGGCTGAGCAGGAACCAGACAGGGGCTTGCAGACTCGGGAAGCCCTCCCGCGCCTTATCCCTTCCTGCGGGTGACGTCAGCAGGGAAGTTCAAAGCGGCTGGGGCTTGAGTCTAGGCCGCCGGTGACCGCCAGGGGCTGCTGCTGTGCAGCAGAGGAGGGCACTTCGGGGCGTGGCCCCAGTCCCCGCCCATAAAGGGCGGGGCTCGCGACCCGCGCGCACGCAACGCGTGCTCTGTCGCAGGGCTTGCTGGGCGCTGGGAC